>MU736318.1:11926-118257 GCA_026770625.1 Nicotiana glauca
TTTTTTTTTTTTTTTTTTTTGTGGTTAAAGGGGTTATTTCTAACATATATTAAACATTAGCCGTTAGGGTATAAACAGTAGCATTGTTTATTGGGGGTTTACGAGTTCCCCCGCGCTGGAAACAAAAGTTATACTATTACAATCTAAAATTTTTCTTGAGAAGACAGTTCCTGTAATGTCTGCCCAAAAAACATGAATAGCAAACACCGGAGAAACAGTTGCTATATTAAGTCTATCAATTTTTTTTTTTTGGGGTACTCTCCTTTGCCAACAGGTCATCTACTTTGTTCATCTTCCTGTAGCTGTACTTCACCACCACGTCTCCTAGCCTTAGGATGATTTACCTGCATTTAAAGACAACTGAGTCTGAAACATGATTTCTGTTGTTGAACATTCTTATTAACTTGGTAGAGTCTGTGTTGATTTCTAGAGGCGCTAACTGTCTTTCTTCAGCAATATGTAGTCCGCTCAGCACCGCAAGGAGTTCTGCTTGTGTGTTAGTAGTATGTTGCATGCTACCCATGAAGCCCAATACTCATTCATGCTCCAAAATCGCATAAGAAGAAAATTTATCCCACCCTCGCCTCTTTAATTAGTAAATTTTATTTTTTATTATTCTTGTTCACTACTCCCTCCGTTCCATAATAAATGACTATTTTACCTTTGACACACTCATTAAGGAAATACAAATTCCTAGAGAAAAAATATTTATTAGGCAGAATAGTTAAAGACCCCCCTGAACTTGACGCTTTTTGGCGAGTGTACACTTTAACTATTCAAGGTTCTAATTACTCCCTTCAACATGATTTTTTGAAAGTTATTAACTCCTTAACTTGTTGGACCTCAGCATTGTCCATCCACGCGCAGTCCATATGAAATTTTCGTCTGATTTAGCTGTACACAGTGACAAAATAAATTATTTTGTATTTAATTAAAAATTTAAAACTCTAATAAAAGACTAGGGCTTTTACGCCATTTCAGTGGCCAACTTAAATCCGATGAAGAATCCGGTGGAAGAATCAAATGGGCCATTCAATTAAACTCAAATCAGTTTTAAATACAACTACAACGCTAGTGGAACAATCGTCGAAAACTCGAACCTAACTCAAATAAGTTTTAATTATAACTCCGGCGGAAGAATCCGACGAAGACTCCGGTGGAAGAATCTAACTCAGATCAGTTTTAAGTATAACTCCGGTGGAAGAAACCGGCAAACCCAACCCATATGGGTCTCGATCACTGTCCAAATGTGTCCCATATGTTGGGATTAAAACCATTACCGCGGGTAATATTTTCCAAAAATACACCCAATATTTGAGGTATTTACAAGGTTTATTAAGCGTAATTTATGCTGTAAGTTTAGGGAGAAATTTGTTATTTTGCTAAAGCAAGAAGAAGATGTTATATCACAAAATGAATATGAAAATATAATGAGAACAAGGAAGATGAATGGAATTAGGAATGATGATGGTGAGATAGGGATTGGAATTTAAAAAAAGAAGTCATTTAGTCATTTTTATTGTTGGAGATAGAATAATAGTTAAGAAAGATAGTAATTTTAGACTGATGTGGCAATTAACTAGCACCTTCACGTGTCCAAACTCATTTGAAGTTACTTTCTTTACCACGTAACGCATTAAGGAGTTAATAATTTTCAAAAAACCAAGTTGAAGGGGATATTTAGGACCTCGAATAGTTAAGGTGTACACCCGCAAAAAAAAAGTCAAGTTCAGGGTGGGGCTTTAACTATTCTGCCTGTTTACTAAATTAACTTTAATTAATTGTTACCTTGACATATTTGAATATGTAAATAAGGGCAAATTTTGAAAAATTAAAATTATTTCGATCTTTATTATGTAAATGGATACCTATTTTGAACCAAAATAAAAAGGTAAAACGATCATTTATTGTGGACATGAGGGAGTACTAACTTATTTAGCTTAATTAATTAAAGAATTTATGGGGAGTGCTGTAAGTTTTGAGGGCAGTCATTGCTGCGTAATGACGTAACTTAATAGTCGTAACTTGTAACAGGTATATAATTCTTGATTATATATGCTAGTATATACGTATTAATTGTCTTCATTCATTCGAATTCATGCTCTTTTATGAATTGTTAGGCAGTTAACTTATTTACCAATTTCTGTTTCTTATACACTTTCCTGATATCATGATACATCTTGGTTGCTCTTGGATGGACAGAATAACGAGAATAGTGAGTTTCTGCCGTAACCTGCCGACTAGACCTGCAACATTAGGGGACACACAATCGTCTTCGATATCTGAGGACCCCATCTTCTGTAATTTCAAATAGTGGCTTCTCCTTCTGAAGGGTGGTATCCCTTTAATGAACTAACACATGATCCTCGTACTGGCGTTCCTTTACTTCAGTTGCTAAAGAGGATGTTGTCGTATCTTGAATAGTAATTCCAATATCACCCGAGTCCAGTAACCGAACTCCAAGACTAGCTAGCAGATGAACCTCATGGGCTATTCTCCTCTTTCCTGGCTGTAAATACGACATGCTACCCATAGACCTACGGCTGAGGACGTTGTCTACTACGTTCGCCTTCCCCGGATAGTATAAGATATCAACGTCATTGTCTTTAAGTATCTCCAACCATCTCCTTTGATGTAGATTCAACTCCTTTTGCTTGAAGATGTACTGGAGGCTCTTATGATCCGTATAGGTATCAACATGAATGCCATATAAGTAGTGTCTCCACATCTTTAGTGCAAGAATCACCGCGGCTAACTCTAAATCGTGGGTCGGGTAGTTTTTCTCGTGTTTTCTTAGTTGTCTAGAAGCATAAGCCACAACCTTACTATGCTGCATCAGCACACAACCCAACCCATTTCCTGAAGCGTCACAATAGATAACGTAACCATAGGTCCCTTCTGGTAGCGTTAGAACAGGTGCTGACGTTAATCTGTCCTTTAATGCCCGAAAACTCCGTTTGCAGGCATCAATCCATTGAAACTTTGCTCCCTTCCGAGTCAACTTTGTCAAAGGTGCTTAAAAGGAAGAAAATCCATCTACAAATCTCCTGTAATAACCTGCCAAACCAAAAAAGCTACGAACCTCCGTCGGTGTTGTGGGTCTAGGCCAAGTCTTACTACCTCAATCTTTTGTGTATCCACCTGGATGCCTTCACCCGAAACGATATGCCCAAAGAAAGCTACAGAGTTTAACCAGAATTCACACTTAGAATTTTTGCATACAACTTCCCTTTTTTGTAGAACTCTGAGCATAGTACGCAGATGCCTCTAAAGGAGAATACACCAATATATCATCGATAAAACAATTACGAACAGATTTAAAAAGGGCCTGAACACACGGTTCATCAAATCCATAAATATTGTTGGGGTATTGGTCAGATCGAACAGCATAACACGAAACTCAAAGTGCCCATATCTGGTCCTGAATGTTGTCTTTGGAATATCTTCATCCTTAACCCTTACCTGATGGTACCCGAACCTCAAGTCTATTTTTGAAAAACACTTGGCACCTTGCAACTGATCAAATAAATCGTCAATCCTCGAGAGCAGGTATTATTCTTGATCGTTACCTTATTCAACTGTTTATAATCAATACACATTTGTAAGAAATCATCTTTCTTTCTCACAAACAGCACAGGTGCTTCCCTCGGTAACGTACTAGGTCTGATAAAATCTTTTTCAAGCAAGTCCCTTAGTTCTTCTTTTAACTCTTTCAGCTATGCGAGGGGACATTCTATAAAGGGGAATAGATATTGGATGAGCATCTGGTAGTAGGTCAATGGAAAACTCAATTTCTCGCTCTGGTGGAAGACCCGAAAGTTCATCAGGAAAAACATCAGGACACTCATTAACCACTGGGATGGATTGAATGGTTGGTGACTCCATTTCCACATCTTGAACCCGAATTAAGTGATAAATATATCCCTCTCTGATCATCTTCCTTGCCTTGAGATAGGAAATGAATCTTCCTCTCGGCGATGCCGTATTACCTTTCCACTCCAAAATAGGCTCCCCTGGAAATTGAAATCGGACTATCTTTGATCTACAATCAATGTTGGCATGACAAGAAAACAACTAATCTATACCCGTTATAACATCAAATTCTACCATATCTAACTCGATTAAGTCTGCTATGGTAGGTCGACCATGAACTACTATTATACAACCCCTATATACTTTCTTAGCTATCATTGAGTCCCCAACAGGTGTACACACCTCAAAAGGTTTAACCAATTCAGGTTTTATTTTAAATTTGCTAGAAAGCAATAGAGTAAGATAAGGTGGAACCCGGGTCAATCAGTGTATATACATCATATGAGGAGACTGATAATATACTTGTAACAACATGAGGCGATGACTCCCGATCTTGTCGTCCTGCCAACACATAAATGCGGTTCTGAGGATTGCTTGAGTTAGATTCTCCGCCTCTGCCTCTACCACGACTCATTGGTGCTTGTGGACCTTGCCTAGGGGGGCGTACTGATGATGATGAACCAGCTACAGATCCCGCTGGCTGAGCTATGCTTGTATCACCTCTCTTCCGATAATCCCTGATAACTTGGCCCGGATAACCACCAGTATAACAAACACCTAATCCCATACATCACTGCCCGGTATGCTGCTTACCATATTGAGCACATCGTGGTAAGGGCGGTCTCATCTGATTTGATTCACCCCTATACTCAGAACCTGAGGCCTTGAAATTCTGACCAGACCCTGAATATGAGGAACGATCAAATCTCTTACCCCCAAACTGAGGGGGAATTCTAGTCGATGGCTGGGCTAGATACCTCGGGTACTGTTGCCTCTGTCCATCTTGAAACTCACCGGAAGGACCTAAAAACCTCGTTATCTTATTTTAGGCCCTATCATGTTCACGATCGGCCCTCTGTTTCTGTTTATGCTCCTCTACACCCTGAGCGTATGCCTAAATACGAGAAATATCCATGTCTGGCTGAAGTGAGACCGATATACAATCGTTAAGAAAGTGAGGCTCTAATCCCATCACGAACTGGTGAACCCGATCCTCCATCTTAGATACAATAGTGGGAGCATACCTGGCCAATGAATCAAACTGAAGAGTGTACTCCCGAACACTCAGGTTACCCTGTCGATAGGTCAAGAACCTATCAACTCTGGCCCGCCTAAGCTCTGGTGGCAAATAATGACGAAGAAAAACTTCTGTAAACTCCTGCCATAATACTGGTGGGGCATCCTCACCTCTGGACGATTCCCAAGACTCGTACCAATTAACTGCAACATCTCGAAGTCTATAGGAAGCTAGCTCATCTGAATCAGTCACAGTGGCCTTTATTACCCATAACATCGTTTGCATTTTATCAATAAATACCTAAGGGTCCTCATTCGGATCTGCCCTAGTGAATATCGGGGGGTCTAAATTAATGAATTCACGAACCCTCACACTCACGGACCTATCTACATGACCAATGCCTACTTCCTGACGCCGATCTTGTGCGGCTACTAATCGGGTTAAAAATTAAATAACATCTCTCATCTCCTGACCCGGTGTATCTGGCTGAGGTGCTGAATGTACACAGGCGGGTGCTGGAGTTGGTGCCCCCCGGAGCTCTTCTAGAAAGGGCAGGGTAGGGGAAGTTTGAGATGGAACCTCACCATAAGACTCTCCCCAAGCCCTGGTAACTCGTGGAGCTCGACTAATAGTCTCACCAGCCACGGACTTTCCCTTCTAGGCGGTCGTGCTCTTTGGAGGCATCGCTAAAAATATAACATATCGTTAGGAACATGAATTCTTGTATCGCACGATCTGAGATAAAAAGAGAGGATAACATCCTATACGTCCTATAGCCTCATGTCTATAAGTGTGGTGCATAACACACCCATAAATAAGATTCTACTAGAGATGGTCTGTAGACAACCCTATGACAGAACTGCTCCGATACCACTTTTGTCACGACCTAAACCAATGGGCCGCGACAGATGCCCGAGTCCTACATGTCAAACACTCCTAAGCGTGCGTCTAAGATATGAACCTGAATAACATTTGCTGAATTACGAAAATAACATACATGAAGGAGACATGCCAACAAGGCATATGTACGTATACATGCAGAATACAGTGGGCGAGTCGGCAAGGCTGCTATAGACAACTTGCATCAAAAACTGAAAGCCGACAAGGCCACATACAACCTAACTAGACATACTGTCTACAAACCTCTAATTGAAACATAATTGTACAAAGACGGGACTGAGCCACGTCATACCCATATATATATATATATATATATATAAAACAAATCGTACTTAAATCAAGAACAACTCTGGATCAAGTGGAGCACGCCAACTTTCGTTGATCAGGGATCCTAAGAAGGGGGATCGTCAGCTTGCCTACCTGCACCTGCGGGCATGAAACGCAGGCCTCGTGAAATAGGGCATCAGTACGAAAGATGTACTGAGGATGTAAAGCATGAAAAATAGTATGTAAAAGAAACAGATGAAACATGGAATATAGAAACACATCTTTAAATCTGAATAACTTTGTAAATTTTAAAACATTTATAAAGTCATGCACGTGCGTATAAATGTCGTGCCATGCATAGGTATGGGTGTATATTATATCATCAAGCCAATGAGGGCATCACATCATATCATCTCGGCATTTGTGGGCAACATCATCAACATATACTAGCTGATTAGGTGGTGGTGCGTATATAACGCCGTAGCCATTTCTCATATCCCATATACATTTAGGGGTCATTTGGTAGGGTGCATTAGATAAGCTAATGCATGCATTAGCTTTGTGTATTAATAATACATTGTTTGGTAGGGTGAATTAGCTTTGTGTATTAATAATACATTATTTGGTAGACATTTTGAGCCCATGCATTACTTATGCAAGCATTAGTTATATATCATATTTGGTATTATCCTACGCATAACTAATGCATAGAAAACAATGGTATTAGCAATGCAATGGGTTTTAATGCATGCATTAGCTTAGTTAAAGACAAAATTGTCCTTCAAAATTTATGCTTGATTAAAATATGCTAGTTAGTATATTAATACAAGTTCAACATAATCCAAATAGTGAGAAATAAAATTATATCCTTAGTAAATAAATAAATTCTTAACATATTTTTTTTATAAATAAATATTTAATTTTATTTTACAATATATGTAGACAAATAAAATATTTTTTTTAAACCGTTTCATATTAAAATATTTCTCAACATATGTTTCTTTTAAAAAGTTAGAGCGTGGACTAGTTTTGAGGGCATTTTTGTAAACAAACAATTCTTTTAGAAATTGTGCAATGTTTTAATACATCAAACTAAACAATGGATAAGAAATATGTTAGCATAACTAATACCAGCATCACTAATACAAGCATAACTAATGCAAGCATACCTAATACCAGCATTACTAATACACTCTATTCAGCATTTTTCTTATGCACCCTACCAGACGACCCCTTATTTATATATATACACGTATATAACGAATCTGATCATGAGTCAATGCACATGCATAAATGGGTGAAATGCATGAAAAATATGTACAAATCTCAATATTCCTTCCGGATAAACCTTTTTTTCAACAGCGTATTATTATGAAACCCATGAACAGAAGATAATTATAATTCTCATGGGGAATCAAGAATATAGACACCCCCTAGTATCTCTATGAATAGAGTAATTTATGAAAACTGTGCGTTTGCTCGTTTCTTCAGTATAATTTTGACCATGCCAAAAGAAAAAAAGGAGTGACTTAACATACTTGGAGTAGGAAAAACTCCGTATAATATTCTGTTGGAAATCTTCGTGGATTAAATTTAGAATCCAAAAATCGAATTAAGCTTCTGCGTTTTGAAATCGACGAACGAAATCTTGCTTTGATTCTTTGAAATTTGAAAGAAATTGCTTCTGATGAAGCTTTTTTGAAACGAAAATTACTGTTAGAAGCTTAGGAGAAGAAGAAGATATTTTCATTACTGCTCAATTAAGCTGAAGAAGATACAAAATCGTTCTAATATAGGCAGACTAACTAATAATTAGTTATTAACTAACCATAATTATACTAACACCCCTAACTTCTAAATATGTACACTTAGGTCCCTATTACATGTATATCTATACAATTAACTATTTATTCCAGTACTCCCCCTCAAGCTGGAGGGTGTAAAATATTTAACACACCAAGCTTGCTAAGTAGAAACTAATGTTGTGGAGATGCTAATCTTTTAGTAAAAATGTCTGCTTGCTGAAGATGTGTAGATATATACTGAGTACACAACATGCCTGATTTGACTTTCTCCCTAATAAAGTGACAATCTATCTCAATATGCTTCGTACGTTCATAAAAATTGGATTAGCTGCAATCTGAATTGCTGCTTTACTATCTGAGAACAGCTTAGTTGGTTGTTGAATTGGAGTACCAAGCTCTGCAAACAGACCTCTCAACCATACAATCTCAGCTACTGCAGATGCCATGCTTCTGTATTCTGCCTCAGCACTACTTCTAGATAATGTATGCTGCTTCTTGGATTTCAAGGAGATTAAAGAATCTCCAAACTTCACAAGGTAACCACTAACTGATCTGCGACTCATAGGACATGCTGCCCAGTCTGAGTTACAAAACCCAACTAAGGCTGGTTCCTGGTGTCTTCCCATGATCACCCTCATTCATGGTGCTTGTTTTAGATATCTTACTACACGAGTAGCAGCATCCATGTGAGACCTCTTTGGAGCCTGCAGGAACTGACTCAGAACTTGTACTGCATAGCTGATATCTAGTCTAATGACTATAAGATACAGTAGTTTCCCAATCAATTTTTTATAGCTAGTAACATCTCTTAAGGCAGGATCAAGATCTTGACTCCCAACTCCTTTGTCATATTCAATAGAGGTCAATTTTTGATTGAGTTCTAGAGGAGTGACAGCAGGTTTATCACCACTCAGTCTCATTTCTGAAATAAGCTCTAGAGTGTATTTCCTTTGATTGAGGAGAATGCCCTTCTGAGATCTTAATACTTCAGTTCCTAGAAAGTATCTTAACTCTCCCAAGTCTTTCACCTTGAACTTCTTGTGTAACACTGCCCTTGCTTCATCAATGAGTTGTAGACTGCTTCCTGTTAGCAATAAATCATCTACATATACCAAGATTATCACTATATCATTTCCAGCCCTTTTTGTGAATAGGGATTAGTCATATGAACTTTGGATGAATCCTGCACTTATCAGTGATTCTGTGAGTTTAAGATTCCACTGTCTTGATGCTTGTTTGAGTCCATAGAGAGACTTTAGCAGCCTACAGACCTTGTTCTTCCCCTATCTTTGAAATCCCTGTGGTAGGTCCATATACACTTCCTCTTCTAAGTCTCCTTGTAAGAAAGCATTGAAAATATCCATTTGAAACAGATGCCAATCCTTGGAAGCAGCTAATGCAATGACTGATCTAACTATCACCATTTTAGCTATAGGTGAGAAAGTTTCATGATAGTCCAGCCCTTCTTGTTGATTGTATCCTTTGGCAACAAGTCGAGCTTTAAATCTCTCTATCTCCCCGTTGGCTTTATACTTGATTTTATAGACCCATTTTGAGCCTGTAGAAGATTTCCCTGGTGGCAGATCCACCACCACCCAAGTTTTGTTGTCCTCCAATGCTTGAATCTCTTGTTTCATGCCTTGTATCCATCTGTCATCCTCTGTTGCTTTCTTGAAATTGTGTGGTTCTTTAACTGTTGAAAAAGCCAATATATATTCCTTGTAGTGCTGTGTGACATTATTATATGATAGGAAGTTTGACATTGGATAAAGGCATTGTGAGTTCTTCTTTCCACCAACTAAGTAGTCTTGCATCCAAATAGGAGAGGCCTTGGTTCTCATTGATTGTCTAGTGGGAGCAGAAATGCTATGTATGATTGAGGAATCAACTGGATCAACTGCATTTGATATTTGGTCTGCATCTGATACTGGGATCACTTCATCTGATATTGGACTCACTTCATCTGAGATTGGATTTGCATCATTCTCTGATAATTCTTCATTGTCAACTGTATCATGATTAGCTTTATTTAGTAAGTCTGCATGTTCTTCTGATTCTGCATTGCTGTCACTTGCATCTTGAGTGACATTTGCAACTGCATCTGCATTGTTTGCTTCCTGCATTTGTGCTATCTCAAACACATCACCTAAGGTCCCATGTGGCATTGGTTGCTGATGCTGTATAGTAAGAAAAGGAAATATTGCTTCTCTGATTATGACATCTCTGCTTACAAAGAAAACTGTTAGTCTTTCGATCAAATAACCTATATCCCTTTTGAGTAGTAGAATATCCCATCAAGACTGCTTCTCTGGCCCTAGGACCAAATTTGTCCTCCTTGATTATATTTGTGGCATAACATAGACATCCAAAGACCCTTAGATGTGATAATGATGGTTGTCTACCATACAATGATTCAAAAGGACTCTTACCATCTAATACCTTAGTAGGTAATTTGTTTATGATATAAACAGCTGTTTGAACACATTCTCCCCAGAATGATGTTTGAACACATTCTCTCTCTGCCTGAAGCTGGTCGAATAAATCATCAATTCGAGGCAAATGATACTTGTTCTTAATTTTTACCTTGTTCAATTACTTATAATCAATGCACATTCCCATAGTGTCATCCTTCTTCTTCACGAACAGAACTGGCGCGCCCCAAGGCGTCACACTAGGCCGAATGAACCCCTTATCAAGGAGTTTTTGAAACTGCTCCTTTAACTCTTTCAACTCCGCTGGTGTCATACAATACGGTGGAATAGAGATGGGCTAAGGTCCCGGCACTAGGTCAATACCAAAATCAATATCCCTGTCCGGTGGCATGCCCGACAGGTCTACAATCAGGGAAATTTCGCACATCCAAAATAGAATCAATACTGGGAGCCTCAGCTCTGACATCCCTCATAAAGGCTAGATACGAAAGGCAACCCTTCCCAACCATACGCTGGTACTTCAAGAAAGATATCACTCTACTAGGGACATAATCAGTCACACCCCGCCACTCAATCCGTGGCACATCCGGTATTGCCAATGTAACCATCTTAGCATGACAGTCCAAAATAGCATGATACGGAGATAGCCAATCCATGACCAGAATGACGTCAAAATCCACCATACTCAATAATAAAAGATCCACTTGGGTCTCCAGACCCCCAATAGTCACCACACACAATCTACAATAACAGTATCGCCCACCGGGGTAGATACATGAATAGGTAAAGTAAGAAACTCACAGGGTGTACCCAAATAACGAGCAAAGTATGATGACACATAAAGAAAGTGGAACCGGGATCAAATAATATAGAGGCATCTCTGTGGCAGACTGAAAGAATACCTGTAATGACAACATCGGAAGCAATAGCATCGGGTCTGCCTAGAAGTGCATAGAAACGGGCCTGACCACCCCCTGATCGACCTCCCCCTCTGGGGAGACCCCTAGCTAGTTGGGCGGGTAGTGGTGAAGCAACTGGCACTGAAGCCGATGAATAGCCCCTCTATTGGGATGAACTAGCAACATGACGGGTATACTGCTTCCACATGTGCCCCATCTCTCCACACTTGTAACAACTCGCAGGTGCTGGAGAAGGGGACTGATGGAAACCCCTCGCACCGGAATGACTAGCGGATGCACTTGGAATAGAAGAGCCCTGGACTGATGGAGCACGGGATGAGCTCTGATCTAGAAGGACACTAAATGAAGAATGGTCTTGATGGGAACTGTGAGAATCATGACTCGATGACGACCCACGGTAACCTGGGCGACCTGACCGACCATGTCGGAACTGTCGGCCTTTGCCGTGCTGAAACTGGCTCCTCGAAGGAGCACCACCGTAGCTACCAGATCCTCGATGCCTCTTGACCTCCCTCTCCTCTCGCTCCTGGCGATGTACAGACTCAATCTCCCAGGCAATATCCACAATCTCCTCACATGTAGCACCAGTTACCTTCTCCCTGGTCATGAGAATACGGAGCTAATAAGTAAGACCATCGACAAACCTCCTGATCCTCTCTCTATCTGTTGGGACCAACCAAGATGGCATGACAAGCCAACTCAGAGAACCTCAACTCATACTGTGATACGGTCATCTCCCCCTGACGCAACCACTCAAACTATCTGTGCAGCTCCTTTCTATGAGACTCCGGCACATACTTCTCTAGAAAGAGAACGAAGAACTGCTGCCAGAAAAGGGGTGCTGCACTAACAGGCCTACGCCTCTCAAAATCCTCCCACCAAGTAAAAGCAGCTCCTGAAAACTGGTAAGTAGTGAAAGCGACCCAGCCGGTCTCTAGAATACCGGTTGTACGAAGCATCCTTTGACACTTGTCCAAAAAGCCCTGGGCATCCCCACCCTCTGCTCCAATGAAGGTTGGAGGCTGAAGTCTACCAAATCTCTCCAATCTACGCTGCTCATCCTTTGGCATGGCAGGAACTATATAGTCCTGAGCAGCTGCAACCGACTGAACTGGGTGCGTCCCCGACGTCTGAAGTCCCTGCACGACCTGCTCAGGTATGCGGGCGGTGGGAGTCTGACTGCCTCTCCCAGCCTGAGAAGTAGCTGTGGCTGTAGTGGCTAAAAATGCCTGAGCTAGGTTCAAATTGATAAGATATGAGTCAAGGCCTCCTGAAGACCCGTAATCACAATAGGCACAGCTGGTGCCTGAGCTGGTGCTGCTGGAGGGTCCACAGCTAGGACCTGGTCCTGAACTGGGGTAACTGGTGGATCTACAGGTGCTGCCCTCGCTGCTCTGCCTTTACTACGACCACGGTCGCGTCCTCGGCCTCTAGTGGTCCTGACTAGTGGTACTGGTGGTCGTCCACCCTGTCTGGTAGCACGCGTCCTCACCATCTGTGAGAGAATAGAATAATAAAAGTTTAGTACTCGGATCAACAAATTCGCACGTCAAGAATTTCAAGAATATGATGTTTCCTAAAGGTTCTGCAGCCTTTCGAGGATAAATACAAACGTCTCTGTACCGATCCGCGAGACTCTACTAAACCTGCTCTTGACTCGTGAGACCTATATAACATAGGCTCTGATACCAACTGTCACGCCCCTATTTCCTAAAGTGAGTACTCCAACTCAGTGAGTAACAAATGTAAATAAGGACTGAAAGTGAGAAATCATGTAAGGCACAAGGTAATTTATAATGAAGCAGTAAAACCATTTGAAAATCGTAAATTAGTCAAGAGATAAATAGAAATCCTTATAAGAAAGTAGGAAAATGACAGGCAATTAAGGAATAATAAACATATAAAAGTTTGCCCCTCGGGCACAGTATCAACAAATCCGCCCCTCGGACAACATCTTAGAACCATACCAGCCCCTCGGGCTCAATTTCACATCATACTGGGTACCCGCGCTCACTAGGTGTGTGCAGACTCCTGTAGGGACCCCTTATGATCCAAGCGCAATATCAAGTCATCTCGTGGCGTCATCACTAGGCTCTCGGCCTCATATCAATCAAGCCACCTTGTGGCGTACATATCTCTGGCCCTCAGCCTCAAATCAATATCAGTGTTTCCTCACAACATAGGTCATCGGCCTTACTCAGTCAAAAATTCTCACAAGCCTCTCGGGCAATAGTAAAATAGTGTTTCTCAGCCCAATTATCATTTAAGTATTAAAACAGAGTAAACATGGATGAGTATAAAAACAGTAGAAAATAACATGACTGAGCTCAATATAAAGTCAAACAGTGAGGAAATATCAATAAAAGTTTCCGAAGGGTTCAAATAGTTGGCACGAAGCCCAAATATGGAATTCAGTCCAAATAATGATGATAATAAATTGATTTTTCAGTCAAATACTCGGTAAAATCATCAATCGGGACGGACCAAGTCACAATCCCCAATAGTACACGACTCCACGCTCGTCATCGAGCATGTGCCTCACCTCAATATAGCACTACGATGTGCAAATTCGGGGTTTCAAACCCTCAAACCTTTAGTTACATCATTACTCGCCTCGAACCAGTCAAATCTCTAGCTCACGATGCCTTTGCCTCTCTAATCGGCCTCCACTCGCATCGAATCTATCCAAAATCAGAACGAGGACGTCAAAATAGGCTAAGGGAACAAAGCCCAAGCGAAATTATTCAACAATCAGCACAAATCCCGAAATTACAAAAACCCGACCCCCGGGACCTCAACCAAAGGCATAACATACCCTAAAACCTCATTCAAACTTGTTCCAATCTTCAAAATACCTCAAACAACATCAAATTAACTAAAACACATTGAATTCAAGCCTAAATTTCTAAAAATCTTCCTAATTCCGCATAAAGACGTAACTTAATAGTTATAACTTGTAAAGGGTTTATAATTATTGCTTATAAATGCTAAATATACTTATTAATTGTCCTCATTCATTTGCATTCATGTTGTTTTAATTATGAGAATTACAACAGAGATATTGGACGTTTCAGATTATCTTTTTGAACTTAAGTTAATCTAGGTGTAACATTATTTGGTCTAATACGGCAAGTGTTTCAACAAGTGAATGATCATCCTAACAATTGGAGTATAAAAATTAAATAAGTTAAAGATAGTCTGAGAGCGTAAAATTTTTCACACTATGTACTGGTATGTATACTTTTACCGCGAGTGTTACCGACTTGAGATCAGTGGGGAAGCCACCTTCGTCGAAAAATTATATTGTATACATAGGTAAAATTTACGTTTTAGAGTTATATAACACATATTGAACACCCTTTGTATATGTTTTTCACTTTTTTTAGATTTGAACACCCTTGGAGAAATTCCTATCTTCGCCACTGCTTCAGATCATCTATATATCAGCTTAAGAATTAGAACGCTTTTTTTTCCCTTGGTCTTATTACTATAAGTAGCTGAAGATAAAAATGACCATATGATTACGACGACAAAAATAATAATATATCCGTTGTGATTCCATATGTGGGGTCTGGAGAGGGTATGATATATACAAACCTTACTACTTTACGGAGGTAGAGAAACTATTTTTGATGAATTCCGTGAAGCTATCCTTTTAAAATTCAGAACCCATACAATTAAAATTCTAACTCCGCGTTTGACTACGATCATATCAACTTAGCCGAATATTTTTATTCCGATTCCACTCTAGATATAGAAAAAGACAAATTTGAAACTTCACACATTTGTAGAAGAAAATCCAAAAGTTGAAGTCGTCTTATGCCAGGGGAAGAGTTTGTGTGTGAAGTTCGAAAATTCCCCTCTGAAAAGCCGTGAAGTCATGTGTTCTTGGACCGCGAACCATATATAATAAAGATAAAATTAGGGATCAAAAGTTGACAATTTACTGAATATAATTATATTGAGAAGAAAATCTTCAAAAACACTACACGATAGGTACTTTAAAGAAGACCAGTACACTTCAACGAAAGTTAAGTCCTCATTCATATCCCAAATAGTACTTCGCATTCAACTCCTCATAAAACTCTGTAAGTAGAAGTTGAAAATAAAGAAAATTATTTCAAAAACTAAAATTAAATTTAAAACAAAATAAAATAAAAAAGATGAAATAGCCCTGCCAACTTTGTACCTGAAAGGCAATATGGAAACGAACTGCATGAAATTCTGTACTACGGTTTGGTTCTGCAACTTGTATTACGCTATTTTTTACCAAACAAAAGTAGCCAATTTCCCACCCGACTCGGTTTCCCCATTTTGATTCCCGGTTAACGCAACCGGAGTCAGCCGGTCAATTCACCCTACGTTAACCCCTTACGTGTCACTAACTGATTCGAAAATCCATCGGTAATCATTCCTCACACGAAACGGCCAGATCTTCTTAACGGCATTGCCATGTGCTTGCTGTCACCGTTAACGGAGCTAGGACCACATGTTTCTCTTAACCGTCTCGTTTAATCTCCACCCTCCGATCAAATCCACAGTCTCCTAAAATTCCCATTTTGCCCCTCCTCTGGTCTCTAACTAATTTCAGCTGTCACTGCGATGAGAGGGACAGAAAGAGAAAGCTCTTTCGAGTCACTTTTCATTCCTAAAGCTCAAAGTAAATGCATATTTATATACTCCGCATATTCGTAGTCATATTCATGTAAAAATACTTGAAGAAATGGGTGATTTTCTAAGGAAATGCGAGAAAATCAGAGAGATGAAGGTTATGGAAATTGGACATGGAGGTTCGAGAACAAGAGAAGAAGTGGAGGTTATTTCCAGTTCTTTGAGCTCAAGTAAGAGAAGAAAAATTGATGCTGCTTCTAACGTTAATTTTAGTGAGGATTCAACTTCGCCGGCTACATCTGTAACGTCTGTTCATATTCCGACGAATTCGCAGTGCTCGAGTACTTGTTATGAGTCTGGTGATGTTGTGAAGAGTAATTTGAAATCGTTAGATCTGAAGGCGAGTTAAATGCTAAAACGCATTTACTTCCAATTTATTATTTATTTAAACCGTCGTTTCTCATATGCCATAACTGCTTGAGTAAATTCAAAAAATTTGGTTTTAAATTTTGAATTGTTGCAGGCCGAAGGATTCGAAACTGACAATTCAGCTTCTTTTAACGGCGGCTATAGGTAACATTACGTTCCAGTACTTTTTTTCTCCTTCCATAATTTTAGTTGGCAAATTCTCTTCTCTTTGGCTGTGAGTACTGTCTCTTCATTTTCCAACTGGAAACCGTAACAAAAAATTTCTCCATTACTACCTGCTTGTTTTACGGGTATTTAGCTGTACAGAAAAGCGTCTCTATTTTATCTTACTTTATTTACGTTGGTTCGTCAATTTTTTCTTTTGAAGCAGTGAAAATTTCAAGCCAATTGATCAGCCGAATCCACCAACTGAGCATTGCGGAGACTCGGAAGAAATGGAGTCATCATCCACCACAACGAAGAAATCATCCTCGTCATCCGTCAGTGCTCACCGGAAACCGCCGTCTGCGGCGAAGGTTCCATCAGAAGTGGAGATCGAAGAGTTCTTTTCAGTAGCGGAAAAGCGCGAGCAAAAAAGATTCGCAGAAAAGTAAGTGTGTGCTAAAAGCTGTGGGGTGCGCATGATAAGAAACGTACACCCCACCAGCTCATTTTAGTGCGCGACCAAAAAAGGTTTAGAAAAGAAAGGAGATTATAATATGTAAGTAATGATTTCCTGGTAATGGTGGTTTTGCAGGTACAATTACGATATCGCGAAGGACGTGCCACTAAAGGGACGTTACCAGTGGGTTAGTTTGAAGCCTTGAAGAACGAATTAATGAATGAAGAAAAGGAGATGACAATTGTTCATGAAAGTTACACGGCGAGTTTCAAGAAATTAGGAATCCAATACTTTGGACCTTTAAATTTCTTTCCATTTCTAGTTTTAGATCAGCATTTACTATTTACTGTTTCAGCTTAGTTTAACTTTATCGGTGTACAGCCAATTGCCTTTCCATATCTGTGTAAAGAAGCTATTTATGTGAAGCTCCATTGATTTTAGTAGTGCCATAACTGAACCTTCTTTCTGCAATCTGCAACCTTCCCCATGAGTAGGAACTATCTGCATTAAAATTGCATATGCTGTTTGATTCTGTTTTTGGATGGTAAAAGTACACTGTAACAGACTGGGCAAACCAGTGATTATCTGTCTTGAGCAAGGGAAATTGGACATGGATCTGGAATTTTTATTTGAAATACAAACTAATTAGCATAAATTTGTCTTCTTTCATATTCAGTGTTGAAATTGTTCAATGAGATACTTTCTCTTTTTAGTCTGTTCCAAAATAAATGATACATTTTTAAATTTGGAAATAATTCAATTTTAAACTCTTCATTTTATCTTTTTTTGTCCTTCATGAGAAGTTTTTATAGTCACACAAATGGCATGACCCCACAAACCTTTTAACTCCTTAAGTTGTTAAGACCGCAATTTTCAAAAGTCTTTTTTTCTCTTCTTAAATTCCGTGCCAAATCAAAAAACCTAAAATATTTTTTTTTTTCTTCTTAAACTCCGTGCCGAGTCAAAATACCTAAAACAATATGAAACGGAGGGAGTATAAGTTATGAACTTGAAGTATATATGTATATCCACTTTGTTTTTGTAAATTAAATATAGATGTCGAGATGCTTGTTTTGTTTTGGGCGTATTTTGGCTTTAGTTATGGGAGAGGGTAATAACGAAGTGAGTAAATATTGAAAGCTGTTTTTTCTGCTTGGAATATCACAAGATGATTCTATAATTCTATTTGAAAGGTGCCCATTCAACTATTCTTTTTTTCCTTTTTCGTCTGGCATGTGAAAGGACTTGAGATCGAGAGGATTAATTAAAGATTTTGTCATTTAGCTTTTAGGAAGATCATGTCCATGCTATTTGATGGAAAAAATATATATGTGATTTCCCAACCGGCCAGAAGGAATATGGATATATCTGGTTTGCTTAATTTGCTAGTCTTGGTAAATTGCACCGGCCTGGTTTGTGGGGATAATAATATTATGCCTTTTAATTAATTTTCTGTTTCTTTTCTTCTTTTTGAGTTCAATAATCGATCAGATTGTTTTGCTTTGTTTTTGCAAGAATAGTACTCCTAGATGGATAAGACAGTTAAAAGGACATAGTCAACTGTGGTAGTATTGAAGATATTGGAGGGGAGATAGAATGATAAACTGTTGGTAGTACAAACAAATGAGAGAAAGATAGTCAAATGGAGAAAGGTGAAAGCCAGTTGCAAATAAGGTGCATAGAACTTGGGCGCCGTTTCGCTTGCTGATCTGTATGATTCTTGGCATAAAGTTTTCTTTTGATACTTTATTCTTTTTTTGAATTTCTTTTACAAAAGAAACCCAAAAAGGAAAAGGAAGAAAAATGTGAGAAGAAGTACAAAGCAAATGTATGTTCCTTTTTCATGGGACCCTTGTGTCAAGCTAGAGAAGTCCACCAATCACATGCCAGTATCAAAAAAGAGTTCTAAAACTGCATTTTTATATGAATTTGTACCTTTTAAAATATGTAAGTCAAATACACTAGAAGAGAGCGACGAAAAGAGAAAAAGTACATTAGAAGAGAGTCGTTCTTGGACTATTTAGAGTAGTTGCCAGCAAAGATTTCACAATTTGAATAGTAATATCAAAAATTTGTATTCCCGTGATCTGATATATTATCGATTTTCCTGTTAGCTATTGGAACGATACAATAAGTTGAGCTACAAATATTGCTCCAAACATGGGCAGGACAGTCCGGTGCATGAGAAGGACCAGAACCACAAGGATCTATTGAACGCAACCTTACCCTATATTCTTGTAGGAACCTTAGCCTATATTCTTGCAAGAGACTGTTTAAACGAAAGCTTGCTTTAAACATATTTAAATTATATTTTTACTTTAGTCATGTAATGCATCATTACTTATGCTACATCGATGTATAGAAGTAGGAGAAGGTAAGCACGTGCCGTGGAGGAGTGGGGGTCAGCTGACTTCCATGTGCTTTGGATCTGATGCATACACATTTTTAAAATAGAGATTAATTAAAAAAGAAGGAATGTTGTAAATATTTAATCCACATTGGATCAAAGAAGAGGAAGGAAGGTTGGTCCTCGTTGTTAACAGTTAGTTTTCCCATTTTTAACTGATCACGAAACTGATTACAATGCTCTCATCACTACAAACGCACTTTTTATCTCTAATGGATTTCAGTGCTTCTATTATCTTTTTCTTCCCTAGAAATTAGTAGTAGCAGACAAAAGTATAGGGGGCTGGGACCATAAGTTTTTAGTTGTACTAGACAACTAGTGGTAAATATTTCCTTTTCTTTTTTTCGTTTTACTTTTCGGCTGAAGCTACTGCCAGTTACACTGTCACAAATGCCCAGACTCAATCCTACAATCCAGTACAAAGTGGTCAATTATATAGTGGAATAATCTTCTGCTGTTTGATGATCAATATCAGAATAATGTGTCAATCTCCCGATCCCAGAAAAATGTCGACTTCAAGATAATTCTTTTTTACAAATTCAAACAAATATTAAAGTGCAGCAACGAATTATTATATTTAGTAAAACTAGATAGAGCATGTTTAAGAAATTGTAACTAAAGAAAATTGTGTAACAGCTCAAGTAAAGTATTACTGTCTTATAAGATAAGAAAAAAGAGTACATATAGACTATATTTTTTTAGGCAGTCAAGGTTTTCAATATTCTAACTTGAGATATTATGTTTAAGCATGTAAAATGCGTGTTGATGCATCAACACCCTGGAAAACCTTCCTTTCCAAGAAGCAATCAATAAAGGTAAAATAAATTAAATTAAGGGACCTAGAAAAAATATCTTACTCGTGTCTTTTTTGTGCCAAACTAATGAAAGCAAACATATATATTTATATAAGGTTGCATCACTTAACTATGACTAATTACTTTCTTCGGTCCACAATAAGTGACCAATTTGACACGCCCATTAAGAAAATACTAAATTCTATACAAAAATACGTTGTACGACTAAATTATCCTTAATTAAATATATAATGTGAGGAGTAAGAAAACTTTTAGGGATATGTACATAAGGGTAATTTTGAAAAATAAATTAAATTCTTTCTTGATTATATAAATGGACACTTATTTTGGACCAAAATAAAAAAGCAAATGGGTCACTTGTGTCATGACCCCAAACCGATCCGGTCATGATGGCGCCTATCGTGAAATTAGGCCAGTCGATACAATCCCAGCTCAAACCAGTATTTCATAAAAGGAACGTTTTAGGCTATTAATCAAACAAAATCCCATAACATGAGTCTAAATAATAAGTGAAGAAACAAAACACAACCCCGAAATCGTAGTGTCACAAATCACGAGGATCTACTAAGGTTTGAATACAACGAAGAGTCTGATAATAAACGATAACAGGCTAAGGAAGATGAGAGGGAGAGAGTAGGGCTGCAAACGCCGAGCTGCTACCTTGCTAACTCCGATGACTCTGCCACCGAGCAATCAACACCCACTACCAAGTTCAGAAATACTTGAATCTGCACACAAGGTACAGGGAGAAATGTAAGTACTCCAACTCAGAAAGTAATAAAAGTAAAAGTAGCTGAGCAGTAAGAAAACACGTAAACCACAGCATAACGCTACAGAATAACAGTATAAGTCCAAAACAATGCAGTAAAGTAGTAAAACTCGTAAAAACATCTCAGTTTGGTAAAAACCTTTTCAAAGCATCTTTCAATAGTTTCATACGAATGATGAAAACAGTGAGAAAAGAATAGAAATGTAAATATCCCCTTGGGCAAAACATGTACTATAAACCACCCCTCGGGCACAATATCAACAGAACCAGCCCCTCGGACTACCTCACAATCATTCGTAATTAGTCCCTCGGGCATAACGTAAGTCAAGAACAGCCCCTCGGGCAAAACCATAGATCAATAATAGCCCCTCGTATCACATCTCATACTGGGTATCCACGCTCACTGGAGGTGTACAGACTCCTGGAGGAGCTCCTTACAGCCTAAGCGCAATATCAAGCCATCTCGTGGCATAATCAAACAGGCACCTGGCCTCACAATAAGCCACCTCGTGACGTAACAAATCAGGACCTCGTCCTCATAATCATGAATCAGTACAACACTGTTGTGGTGCGCAGTCCGATCCTGTAATATCCTCACAACACTGGCCCTCGGCCTCACTCAGTCAAAAATCTCTCAAGTCATTCGGGCAACAGTAAAACATGATGCTCAACCCAAAAATATTATTTAAAATATCAAAACAGAGTAAATATGGCTGAGTTATAAAAATAGTAAAATACAACATGACTGAGTGTAAATATGAAATCAAAACAGTGAGGAATAGTAGCAAAAATCCTCTAAGGATCCAAAATAGTTAGCACGAGGCCCAAGTATGGCATTCATCCCAAAACATGATAATACTTTCCAAAACATAATGATAACAAACAGTTTTCAATCAGTTACGCAGTTTAACGGTCTTACGGGACAAACTAAGTCACAATCCCGAACAGTGCACGACCACGCTCGTCATCTAACTTGTGCGTCACCTCGAAATAACACAACGATGTGAAATTCGAGATTTCATATACCCTTAGGATAATATTTACAATCATTACCTACCTCGATCCGGTCCAAATTCTAGCCCACAATGCCCTTGGCTCTCCAAATCTAACCAAAATAGATTCAAACCATCAAAGATATGTTAAGGGAATAAAGCCCACTCAAAAATAACCAATTTATACCAAAAATCTCGAAATTGGCCAAATCTGACCCCCAGGCCCACGTCTCGGAATCCAACAAAATTAACATCAATGGAATCCTTATCCTTTCACGAGTTCATACATACCAAAATTATCAAAATACAACCACAAATGACCCCTCAAATCTGTTTTCTTCAAATTCAACCACTAATTTCCATAAATTACAAGCCTAATCCATGAAATAACACCATAGAAATGAATTTTATGTTCAAAATCTTACCTCGACGAAACCTTCTTGAATTCCTTCTTCAAATTAGCTCTCCCAAGCTCTATCTCGTATGAAAAGTAATAAAAAATAGCTCAAAATTGCAAAGGTCTTAATTTATATGATCTGCCCCAACAAAACCGTATTTGCGGTCAAACTTCTCGCACCCGCGGGCCGCACCTGCGGTCCCAGGTACGCATCTGAGGAATTCACTTAACCTCTCCAGACCGCACCTGCGGTCCCCAAGCCACAGGTGAGGTTATGACAAGGGTTTTAGCAATTCACCTGCAAATTCCAACTCCAAACCTCCCGTCAACTATTCGAAATCACCCCCGAGGCCCCCGGGACCTCAATCAAAAGCACAAACAAGTTATATATTACCATCAAACTTATATCAATCTTTGAAACACCTAAAACAATATCGAAACACCCAATCAGCTACGGATTCAAGCCTAAGAACTCCAAAAACTTCCGAATTACGTTTTTGATCAAAAAGTCTATCAAACCTTATCCGAATGACCTGAAATTTTGCACACACATCACATATGACACAACAAACCTATTGTAACTTTCGGAATTCCATTACGATCCCGATATCAAAATCTTCGCTATAATCCGGAAAACGCCAAAAATTCATTTTCGTCAATTCAAGCCTAAATATATTCCGAACTTCCATAAGACATTCCGATCATGCTTCTAAATCCCAAATCACCTCCCAAATCTATCTGAATCATAGAAAACAAATTCTGAGATCGAATACTAAAAAGTCAAAACTTGGTCAAACCTTTCAAATTTAAAGATTCAAATTGAGAACTGTTCTTCCAAATCAATTCTGATTACCCCGAAAACCATAACCAACGATTTACATAAGTCATAATACATCACACATGGTTCGTCATGCCCGAAACTGGCGAGTGAAATGCAAAGACTCAAAACGATCGATCGGGTTGTTACAACTTATTATGGACCGGAGGGAGTATTATATGTTTCTCACTTTAATTGTAATTGTTAAGATGAAATTGCTCGATTTAGTACAAATATCCAATGCGAGTAAATGAATTTTCTTTCACCCCGATACTTTAAAATCCTTCTCCCTCGTATCTATCGCGATATTCACAACTACTTATGCATCTAAGCTATTTCTATCTTTTGTTGATCTTACTTTAACTTGACACCAATGCGTAATTTTTAAAGCTCATACCTACTCGCAGGGGTGTTTAAACCGGTCGAAAAATCTCACCAAATCGGAAAATCAAATCAAATCAATTTAAAAAATTCGACGAAGTTTGGTTTGATATTGAGTAAAAAAACCAAACCAAACCAACACACACATATATATAAGACCTTATATTGAATTTTCTTTAAAAAATATTAAAATATTTGGGATCCTCTCACCTTGAAAGCGTACATTAACGAAAATTATTGTTAGACGACTAAGAAAATAACTATCATATGTTACTAAAATAAATTCTCACATTAGAATATTTTAATAGATTATATTTTTATCAATTTTTTCAATATTTACTAAACATATATTTAATTACATATCAAAACTTTATCTATAACTTTAACAAAGTAAGATTGGAACAATATTCTTATAACATAAAAAACAAAAAATTCGAAAAATTCGAAAACCGAACCAACACGGTACATGTATACCCCTACCTACGCATTTGATCCTTTGTGATAAACAACCATTAGACTATAACTTCAATCCCCTAATTATTGATGTTATACCAAAGCATATGATACTTTCTGTTTGACAATTTTGTAAACTCGATAAAACTTCCTAGCCAAGTTCACTACCAGTTTTACAACATTGAGTTTTGCCATGTTCTTTTCTGTGAACAAGAGTTTACGAAATACTACCTTCCCTTCATTCCTGATTAGAAAGGTATTTAAATAGGATACTTCACATCTCATATGATAAATTTGGCCTTATGTCTAACATAAGGGAAAAGTGTGGCAACCGGAAATGTATTAAAATCTTAAGAATAGGAGGTGATCGCAATTTAGGTCCATTAAAGGAGTAAAATGCTATAATTTGCGAGTAAAAATTGCATGGGGCGTCCTATTCCCCCTTTCTTCTTTTTCTTCTTCCTTCCGCTATTATTGGTGCTGCTATGAAAATTCAGTTCATGGGGATAATTGCCATAAGTATATTTATCAGATTATTTAAAAATAAATTATAAATAACTTTCTAAAGTAAGTTTTGAAGAAGATGATAGTATTTTCAGCATTCTTTATCTCCCTAAAGGTCTTTTTTTTCTTCTTAAATTTAATATATCTGAATTCTTCAAAAAGTTATACAACAGGTGCATGTTGTTCCAATTTGTGTTCCTGTTTATGGCCTTCAAACATCAAGTCCCGTGTTCTGTATACCTCTGATATCGGCAAACTCTTTCATTATATTGATAATGTGGGACTTTCAAGAATAAATCTTAACTTTGTTGTTGGCATTGTTTGTGTGATTCAGAAAAATGGGCGGAGAATGAGCAGCTGATCAATTTGCCAGCTTTTAGAGAATATGGTTTGGAGGAGTTGAAGACTGCCACCTCAACTTTTTCCATTAATAATATAAAACTTTAGCTAAAACATGCTAAAATTCAGCAAATAGAGAACAAAATTTCAGCTACTAGAATGCTTAAGTTCAGCAATTACAAACAAAAACTTCAACCAACACTAAGTTTACGTGAAAAACTTCAGCTAAAACATGCTGAAGTTCAGCAATTACAAACAATAACTTCAGCAAATAGAGAACAAAATTTCAGCTACTAAAATGCTTAATTTCAACAATTACAAACAAAAACTTCAGCAAATAGAGAACAAAACTTCAGCTACTAGAATGCTTAAGTTCAGCAATTACAAACAAAAATTTCAGCAAATAGAGAATAAAACTTCAGCTACTAGAATGCTTAAGTTCAACAATTACAAACAAACATTTCAGCACACTTGGTTCAACAATTTTTGCTACTTCAGGCTCGTCTACTAGAATGCTGAAGTTTGCGTGATTGCCTTTGCTACTTCAGGCCCGTATGCTAAAGTTACGCGAAAAAATAGGTACTCTTGTAATTTTTTTTGCAAAGCGGATACAAATTAAAATGTGACCCAAAAAGCGGGTATAGATGCAAATCCCCCTACTTAATTACTCTGTCCATTAGATGCTAATATTGGTTACAGCCAAAGTCCAGTCTTACGTCAAAGCTAAAGTAAAACATTTTGAGCCTGTTTAGACATAATAAATTTTTTTCACTTTTTTTTCGAAATCAGCGTTTGGCCATAAAATTCTCAATTTTCACTTGATGATAAATTTTGAAATTTTTTGAAATTTTGAAAAACTCTAAAAAGCTATTTTTGAAAATTTTCACTCAGATCATTCACAACAGTTTAAAAATAACCTAAAATTTTATTCATGTCCAAACACAAGGAAATATTATTTGCAACCGCTTAATTAATTGAATTCCAGGGTGATTATAAATTTTACCTAGTACATCTTTCTACTCATTTAAAGACTAGTAATACCTAGTAAATTTTTCGAAATCAGTGTTTGGCCATAATATTTTCAATTTTCACTTGAAGATAAATTTTGGAATTTGAAATTTTGAAAAACTTTAAAAAACTATTTTTCAAAATTTTCACTCAGATCATTCACAACAGTTTAAAAACAACCCAAAATTTTATTCATGTCAAAACACAAGAAAATATTATCTGCAACCGCTTAATTAATTGAATTCCAGGGTGATTATAAATTTTACCAAGTACATCTTTCTACTCATTTAGACCGACAATTATTCGTAGTTGATTACTGCGGACACTGAATCAGTAGACATAGTTGTTTGACCAAAAGATATCAAAATCTTTTTTATTAAAACAATTAATGATAATGATGAGGTCAAGAACTTTTAGTCATTTCCTGTCTAGTGTATGTATTGTCTTCTTTTTTCATCTCTTCTTGTGTCTTCAGCTCTGTTTTCGTGATTTTTCTTCTTATCTCTTCCATTCATCGTTCTTTGTTTGGCGTTTTATCAACATACCTTCTGCCATCAAGATGCTCTGAACACATCGATCACATGAAGAGATTTCTGACACCACCCCACTATTTATGGCACCTCCTTCTGGTGGTGAGGATATTGCAGTAGAGGAAGGGGACAACTTTTCCATTGTGGAGGATATACTACCGAAAAACCCTATGTCTTGGAATGATTTTATTAAAGAACTTATCCCTTCTCCTACTTCGGTGGTTCTGAGACTGAGCAGGCTCACAGAGATGACCTTCCATCTACGTATAACATCCCCCCATATCGAGATGGTTCCGGTTGGGAGGGACTTCGTGGAGGTCCACGACCGGGATATTATGCTTTTTACGTATATCCCTTTATGATCGGACACTCCCTCCCTCTTCTTCCATTAGCAGAGGAATTCTGTCGGTCCTATGAGGTCTGCTCGGCCAACTATCTCCATATACGTACAAGATATATCTGGTATTGACAAAGTATGCGGAGTTGGCGGGGTGTGAAGTTGGCCTTTATCACCTTTTACATTTGTTTTCCCCTAGTTTTCACAGGGGCACTATGATACACTTGAGGCATTGTGGGACTAGGGGGCTGGTGGTCAGAACAGGCGACTGGGCAAGCCATAAATTTTGGCATAAATACTTCTTTGTTAGAGCTGAGCATCTGGTGTCGGACCCTGCTGGATTCCCGGAGAGGTGGAATCATAACCATAGGTGTTGGTACTTATAGTTTACTTTCGTTCTTTCTAACTTTGTACTTATTTGTAACCTTCCCATGCAACTGTGAGGCGGACACCTCTTCCTATCATCTTTATCGAGGGCTGGGTAGCCCGTTTACTACCTTACGCGGTGGAGACTCGAGATTGGTCCGCTTTCATGAAACGCGTTGGGCCGAAGGTTTTATCTAGTAAATGTTTTTCTTTGTTTTGACCTTTGGCTATTTGTCGTCATTTATTGATATGACTCCTTGTGATGATAGGTCGTAGGGCTTCCAGGAAGAAGGCCCCAGTCCCTGCATTTTGCCAGGCTATCGCATCAGCAGGGATGCAATTTGCCTTGGCTGAGTTCGACCGAGGGGGGAGGGTTGTGCTCAACCCGTACAGGCTAGAGACACTTCTAGTGACATGATTGTGCGGGATGAGATCTCCTCCGAACTAGTCTATCACCTCGTGGAAGAGCCCTCCAATGGGGATAAATCTCCGTCGAGGAAAATGAGGAGGGTAGAACTCGGGAAGGCCGTTGCCACTGATGTTGGAAAGAATAGAACTGGTTCGTCAGAGACGAAACTTGTGTCTGTTTTCATAGAAGATGCCATTTTGGCAGGAAAGTCCCCCCGGACCGAAGGAATATACCAAGGAGGGGGGGGGGGGGTCTGTGCACTCTACCGATAGTGGTGCACCATCTGCCGTTGGAGGAGGCGTACACGCCGAGGGCGACGGTTTGGGTTTGCACGTTGACCCAGGATATGTACGAGAGTTCTTAGAACGTCATACTCGTGTAGAAGTAAGGACAGAAGGTCCTGCTCGGCACATTTTCGTCCCTGGATATTACCACTTGTTGTCAAACTATGAGCAAGCAGCATCGGTATTTGCCCCTTTCTGTGCTGCTTCTGAGAGTACATCACTTAAGGCGATGAGCCACATAGAGTTGTCACGGAGCGTATCTGGCATGGCTCTACGGGTAAATTCTTCTCTCTTTTCTTTTTGTTTTTGGATATGTATTTTATCCTTAGCCCATTCTTTGTTTTGACTTTGCTTTTCATACTAGACCCTAATCATGAAGATCGAGCGTAAACGTATGGATAAGCATAGGACGTCCATTTTTGGGAAGGTGACCACCAAGTATCAAAAATATCGCACCAAGCATCGTGCGTTGGCTGATCTATTTTCTCAGAAAAGTGACTTTTAGCTATTCCGTGACGGGCTTAAGCAAAAGGAGAATCAATTAGCGTAGAAGGTCGAAAAGCTTATAGAGCAATATGAGGACCTGATGAAGGCCATTGCCCATTGTAGTGAACTTGAGGCGGCTCTTTAGGTCAAGGAAAATAAGCTCGAGCTGCGTAAGAGGGTGATGGCCAAGAATGACGACCTTCAAAAGAAGGTGGCCAACATGACTGCTGAGCTCGACAGGAAGGTGGAAGAGGTCGTCGACCTTAAAGGCGAGCTGAGTGCAAATGCTAATGCATTGGCCCATGTTGAAAGGGATAGGGAAACTGCCATCTCCGAGGCAACGACTCTAGAAGATGACTTTCGTGTTTGTAGATCAGAACGAGACAAGTAGGTGGAGACATCTGTGCTTAAGGTAGCAAGATTTGACGGGCGTATCCGAGATCTGGAGGCAGAGTTGTCCGCATTAAATGAATAAGTTTATGCTTTGAAGGCAGAGGACGTGAGACAACAGTTGTATCCCTCTACATCCCATGCTTTGGTCGACCCTATTGTTCCTCGAGAATCATATGAGCTATGGGTTCATGTCGAAGACCATCTTGACATGTATAAGTCTCTTCACGCTGATGGGAAGGCGTCTGAGGCAGAACTTCAGGATGTGCGTGTCAAGGCCCGTGCAGCTCATGAGGCATGCGGATATGACCCTAGCATGCCTGGTGGGGATGATGTTGATTTTGATGATGCGGACAAGCTCTCCTCCGATTCTTGGTACAATGAGGTGTATGCCACATGGGATGATATGGCATAGGGTTTGGTTGTATTTATTCTTGTTTTTCCATTTTTGTGAGGGCGTCCTTGAGCCTTTGTAAAAAAAACTTGTATTGCTATAATGGAAGTTATGATTTGTTGTGTACCTCTGAATTGTTGTTTCTTTGTTGTTTATTTGACAATGACCTTTGCCGTAGTCATGCTATTTCGAGTTTTTATCAAAATGTTCATGCGTTGCATTTCGAGCAAGGTCAAGCCCTTGTCTTTGGCGACGGCTTTTGCCATAAGGGTATTGTTTCGAGTTAACGTCGAAATGTTAAATCGCCGTGGTTCGAGCAATGTTGAGTTCTTTTCTTTGGCGGCGGCTTTTTCCGCAAGGGTGTTGTTTCGAGTTAATGTCTAAATGTTAATCCATCGTGGTTCGAGCGATGTTCGGGCTCTTTTCTTTAGTCGGGATGTTATTTTCGAGCTAATGTTGAAGTATTATTCCATCATGGTTCGAGCGATGTTGAACTCATTTCTTTGGTAACGACCTTAGTCATAAGGATGTTACTTTCGAGCTATTGTCGAAGTGTTATCCCGTCGCAATTCAAGTGATGTCGAACTCTTTTCTTTAGTAATAGCCTTAGCCATAGGGATGTTACTTTCGAGCTGATGTTGAAGTGTTATCCGGTCGTGTTTGCGGAAGGATGATGGAGGATAGCATGTTTTATTTTATTTGTTAGAGTGTCGTATATGCCGGTTTTAATCATACATTGGAGATACATGTCGACTTCATTCATTCAATGGAGTAGTTTCATTCATACGTTGGAGATACATGTCGATTTCGTATATATAATAGAGTTTCCTTGTACCTAGTCCCTTCATTACTCGGCCTGAAGATGCCATCAGCAGGCTGGGCGATGAATTATACTTTGAACCTCAAGACGCCCCCTCGTCGACTCGTTAAAAACCTCCCTGAGAAAACCCGATTGAGACAAAACCTGGGTGAGCAAAAAAGAGTACGACTTAGGTGGCGTCATTTTTCAGAAGTGGAAATATTTGAGGTGGGCGACATTCCACTTATTTTGTAGTAGTTTTCCTTCCATTGTTTCTAATTGGAATGCTCATTTGCTTGCTGCTGTTGTGATTTTATATTGCCCATCCTAGTTTGTTCACAATTTTCTTTCATTTGGGTCTTTTGTTGCTTGTGTTTTGGCCTTGAGGACGTAGTCCCCGACTCTGAGTGGTCATACTTTAACCTTGTTTTTATAGTACCTTTCTTGTAATTACCTGACTGGTCGTTTTGAACAATTGCATCCGGTTCAACAGTTTGAGTTCAAGAGCAGCTTCACATTATGTATAACGAACTTGTGTGCAGGGTTGGATTCAGTTTTCGGATGAATTGGAGTCGAATTGGAAAGAAGGAATATAGTTTTGGAAGTTTAAGGAGAGGGAATTGGACCGGAATTTGTCTTTTGAGGAATGAGTTTTGGGTGATGTCAGTAGTTTCATATGGTAATTTTGGACGAGGTTTGACCCATAGTTGAATTTGATGTAATCGAAGTCGCAATGTGATTCCAAAAGTTGGAACAACTCTGTTTTGTCATTTGGGGCTTGCCTGCAAAATTTGGTGTCGTTTGGAGTTGATTTGATATGGTTCGGACGCTTGGTTGCAATTCAAGAGGTTCTTGAAGTTCATAGTGATTTTCATGCGTTTGGGCATCTGATTCGTGGTCTTAGCGATGTATGAAGTGATTTTTGAGTGGGACGAAGTTCGTATGATGTTATGGGATGTGTTGGTACATTTGGTTGAGATTTTTGGGGGCCTTGGATGAGTGTCGGGATGAATTTTGAGCGAGTCCGGGCATTTTGGTACTCTGATATGGTTCTGGCACTTTTGGGAGTGCGGACTACACCAAAAATATGGGGATCGCAGAGGAGTGTGCGGACCGCACTAAAATTATGCGGACCTCAGTGCGGACCGCACAATTTGGTGTGCAGCCGCACATCAAGATGTTCTGCAGGTGCACTAGTCTGAAGCTTATATCTTTTGATCTTAAAGGAATTTTGAGATAATTCAAAAGTGAAAGCTGTAGCCTTAGTGTCTATCTTCCAGGAAGGTAAAGACATCACAATTTGGACATCTGTAGAGAAAGTTATGGCCAAAATACTAAAGTCTGTCACTGAACTCATATCCTCCAGGGATAGCACTGGTTTTTGTGCGGACAACACTGGTTTTTGTGCGGTTAGAAGTGGTGGAAATCTGGGAGGCGCACTATAAATACGAGGTTTAGGATTTTATTTCATATTTTGACCTAGAGAGCTCGGATTTTGGCGATTCTTTGAAGGTTTTTCAAGAAATTCATCGGGGTAAGTGATTCTAACTCGGATTTAGCTAGAATACATGAATCTATCATTGAATTCATCATTTAATTCATGATTTGGAATGGAATTTAGGAATAAAAAATGTGAAATCTTTCAAAAATGTATAATGATGATTTGAAAGACCAAATGTTATCGAAATTGGATAATTTCTTTATGGGTGAACTCGTATCGGAATGGATATTCGATTTTTGTAAATTTTGTCGGGCTACGAGGTGCAGGCCCAGGGAGTTTAATTTTGTTGTTGCAAATTATATAAGTATCATATTTTTATTAATTGGAATTATTTTCTCTTGCATTGTTAGATGTATTCAAGTCATTTTTGGCTAGATTGAGCCGAGAATTGATGAATTCGTAAAGGAAAAGCTAAATTGAGTACTGAATTGACCAGATTGAGGTAAGTATCTTGCCTAACCTTGTGTGGGGGACTTCCCCTTAGGATATTGGTTTTCCATGCTAATTGTAGTCCGTGCACGCGAGGTGACGAGTGTGTGCTCAGACTTATTTGTGGGAAAAATTGCCTTTAGGGTTCTTAGATTCTTATGTTTCATTATATGGGAAGTATTCCATTATGATTGAGTTATCTAATTGCATAATTTACTCCTATATGTTCCATACGATGTTGTTAGCTTTCCTCTAACTCATACCTGTTACTTGGCCTTAATTACCTTAATTGAATTAGATGTTCTTTGTTGTTTTGTTAAGGTTATTGCGCATCTTAGTTTCCCCGTGATTCTCTGGTGGTGGAATTTCCATGTGATTGGATTGTTGGATTGTTGTTGATTCCCTTGCCAGGATGTATTGTCTATATTGTTGATTCCCTTGCTGCGATGTACTGTTTATATTGTTGATTCCCTTACCAGGATGTACTATTTACATTATTGATTCCCTTGCCGGGATATACTATTTATATTGTTGATTCCCTTGCCGGGATGTGTTATTTATATTGTTGGTTCCCTTGCCGGGACGTTATTGTTTATATTGTCATCTCCGGATACCAAGAGATCCCCAGCACATATATTGAGGATACCAAGAGATCCTCGGGATACTAAGAGATCCCCAGCATATATATTGAGAATACCAAGAGATCCCTAGCTTGTATATTTAGGATACCAAGAGAACCTCGGGATACCAAAAGATCCCCAACAAATATTTTGAGGATACCAAAAGATCTCTAGCATGTATATTGAGGATACCAGGAGATCCTCGGGATATATATTGAGGATACCAAGATATCCTCAGGATACCAAGAGATCCCCAGCACACGTATTGAGGATACCAAGAGATCCCTAGCATGTATATTCAGGATACTAAGAGATCCGTAACTTGTATATTCAGGATACCAAGAGATCCTGGGGATACCAAGAGATTCCCGACACATATACTAAGGGATACTAGGAGATCCTCAGGATACCAAGAGATCCCCTAGCTCATATACTGAGGATATTGAGAGACCCCCCACGTATTTATGTTTGGGACTACACGACGGGATCCCGGGAGATTCCCTTTCAATATTCTATAAGTGTAAAAGCACGAAGGGTGATGTCGTGCACTTTCTACTTGTTGTGTGTAATTATTGTTATCAATTCGAGTGTTTTAACGGGTTAGATTCCCTTGCTTTTGTGAGTCTTTGTGTTGGAACCTATAGTGTTGTAAATGCCTAGTCGTATGTATATACATATATATTTCTAATCTTCAACTACAATAATTTATGCATTTTGACTCAATTTATTTCTCAACCAAATTTTCCTTAAATCGCCTGAAGTTGTATTCTACTTAAAAGGAATTTCTACTAAGTTGTAAAATATTAAATCCTATGGTAAACGTAATAATTCATTCGATGTTGTATTCTAATTGAGAATGGTAATTTCTTTATTCAAATGATTTCTGATAATAACTCCATCTTTTCTCGTTGGTTTCCCTAATTAGTTTTGAATTTGAAATTTCCTTATATTAGGTAAATGAAACTTCTTGAACATCTTGGGTGCATTTGTACGGACATTATGTATTGTATAGTATGGGATTTATTTTGTTAAGAGTGAGAATGGAAAATATGGGAGCATAAGGTGCTATGTGTGCTGAAGGTTCAGAAGTTGAGGTTATGATATGAAAAACCGAGGACTGAGATGGTCGGGATTGTGTATTAGGCATGATGTGAGTGATTGAGTTGGTATTACCTTCTTCAATTGTATACATTCTTACTTGTCTCTGTTCCTGTTATGTCAGTATTGATTTACTTGGTTATTTGATTTATTTGGTGTCGTTCGTTACTACCCGTGTTCTCCCTTTATTATTCCAGCTGTTGTATATTTATTTCACTTCATTGTTGATATTGGCTTGTTATCTTTATCTCGATGTTTTATTATCATATCCTGTTCATTTCATTTGACCAGTATGTGTCTTGACTGTTCCTCGTCACTATTCCACCGAGGTTAGTCTTAATACTTACTGGGCATCGCTATGCTGTACTCGTACTACACTTCTGCATATTTTTTGTGTGCAGATCCAGGTTCGCTAGTATTTATGTGTATTCATACCCAGGAGACTCAAGGTAGTCCTGCTGCTGCGTTCGCGGGTTTCGGAGTCACCTTCCTATTTTATATTCTCACTGCTGTACTTATTTCCATACTATTGTGTTTAGAAATGGTACCGAAAATTCTATAGAGCTTATGACTTGTACTATCGGGTTTTGGGAAGATGTTCATTGTATAAGAAATTTATTTCGAAATAATTTTAGATGTTATTTTCATTGTTGTTATTCCGCAGTTATTAGGCTTACAAGTCCTTAAGACTAGATGCCATCGCGAAACCCAACAGAGAGGAAATTGGGTCTTGACAAGTTGGTATCAGAGCTCTAGGTTCATGGTTGCTAGGAGTCATAAGTATGTTTAGTAGTGTCTTGCGGATTGGTACAGAGACATCTGTACTTATCTTCGAGAGGCTACAGAACTGTAGGAAATTTCACTTCTTTCATTTCTTATCGTGCGATATTGATTCAGCTCGAAGTATATAATTTATGTTCCTCTACATCCACTCATGTATGTTATTATGCTTTCAGTGTTTGCCATGCGCCAGTAGTTTGTGATGTTATAAACGGGATACGAATGAGCCAAAGATGCTTAGGCATTGTCTCAACGTACTGTTAGGCTGAAGATATAGAGGTATTGAGAGACTTATCAGTTGTTTATATGGACGTGCAACTATTTCCAACATCTGGTTGATAAGTGCAAGCTTGTGAAGGTTTAATTGGCTAACTAGTCATCGCAATTATGGAAAGGTTACGAGGTGGATGTTCATTGAGGATGGCTGGTGGTGTTAAGGTACCTTGTGATTGGTGTTGTACGAGTTGCGAAAGTTAGTGTTGCGGATCATCAAATGTTATTTTCTATGGCTTCGTGCTAAGTGGAGGAGTCCACCAGCGGCTTCCAGATTGCAGAGTCAGATTTACATCAGTTTTGGCCTGAGGTATGTATATAAGTGGTATTGGAAGGTTTCCGAAATTTTAAATAACTAAAGACTAAGATCTCGCAAGGGATGATATTGGGGCTTCGATTGGGATTATTGCATATCGACTATCCGGAGAAAATTGGTTAGCTTTGTGGTGTTGGGTCAACATAGTGATGGAGTGATTGATCCTTTGAATAAGAATCTTCTACTGGCATTTGTGCCACCACTCTTGGATTGGGCAGTTTGTGTAAGTCGGTTGAGTTGGAGTGGTATAGTCCTGATGGCTTGGTTGCGTGCGGGTGCATGGCTGGTAGCATGGTTATTACTGGGTTTTGAGGCTTTCAAGATTCATGTTTTGTTACGCAGCAAGAAACTTTATATGGGTGATTCAGCAGAATAATAGGATGTGAGTGATATATCAGCCATTTCATTGGCGTAGTTGATGTTGGGTATGGAAATTTTAGTACTCTGGAGGTTTGGGGCTAGATACCTTCATATGTAGACTAATTCTTGTTTGCAGACTTTGAAGAAATATTGAGAATGGGATAATTAATAGCATACAATACCAATAAGTTATTGTGGATCTTTTGAAGCATATTTATCTAATTGAGAAGAACTAGGATTTTGTTGGGGCTACTTGGAAGATCAGCGAGAATATGTGTTTTGTATTAGGTCAGGCTTGTGTGCTCCTGTGAGATAGTCATTTTTGTTATGTTCTCAGGCGGAATGGACATTATTTGTGCCTCTAGCCTATGTTATGTGCTGCTTTGTTATGTTCTCAGGCGGAACAAACATTATTTGTGCCTCTAGCCTATGTTATGTGCTACTTTGTTATGTTGTGGTGAGCTGTGAGGTTGTACGATTATTCCCCAAGCATGTTGTAATTCTGTTCCGGCCTTATGGCAATGCGGGTGAGTAGCCCTCGTGATGTTAACTTGCTCATTGCAACTTATATATGTGCTTGCTTCTCTCATATTTTATTGCTTCTATTCATTGCTCCCACAGTTTTATTTGTGCACTTTATTGTGCTAAATCTCAGTATTCATATGATCAGTGGATCCGAGCATACTGGCTTGATGAGTATTTGGGAGTGGGCTACATGCCGCAGCAAATGTTATGTGGGATACCCTTTCCTTGTATTTATTTAGTGTTCTGTTTTCCTCCGTGAACCCATTTCGATGAACACTATATTTTTGTTGTTGCACATGCTACACTTATTATAAAATCTTTCTACTTTGCTTTTCTTTATTTGTGTTACATATTTGAGTAATTATTGGTTTGGTGTACGAATTGTGTAATGTGAGAATCTGTGTGGTTCCGTGGTGAGCTGTTAGTTATGTTGCTTGTATCGGTTGAGATGAGGTTCTTAGACATGAGATTAGTACTATGGTATCGGACGAGAGAGTTTCTTGATTTGTTGATTTCATGAGCGCCTATGAGTTTCCGCATTTTCTTTATCATGTCAGTGCTGTGGAAGTCCATAACAAGGTTGCATTCAATGTGAAGTGTATTGCCGGCATCCAGAGTGTTATTTGAGAAGATATGGCGGTCAGAGGTTATTGCTTCGAATATTTGAGCTGCGTGTTTCAGCACGTGATTGTATCATGGGTTGGAATTTTTGGCTCAATTTGTCTTGTTCGGGTGTAATCACTGTGATAATGTGGAACTTGGGTTCTATGACTAATTTCAGATGATGAGGTTTGGGTTCTATTCTAAGGTTATGGACTAAGTAGGAGATGAGACCTTCAGTTTAGTGGCATTTCCAGTTCTGCATAGGTTGGGCGATGGGGAAACACCCACGGGTGTATGTATGAGGAGCTCATGCAGTGGTTTAATGGCTTTGGAACGACTCCGGGCACGTTTGAGGATGAATGTATGTTTAAGTGGAGGAGGATGTAACGACCCGACTGGTCATTTTGAACAATTGCATCCGATTTGGCAGTTTGAGTTCAAGAGCAGCTATTATGTATAATGACTTATGTGTAGGGTTGGATTAAGTTTTCGAATGAAATGGAGTCGAATTGGAAAGAAGGAATATAGTTCTGGAAGTTTAAGTGGAGGGAATTGGATCGGAATGTGACTTTTGAGTAAACGGCTCCGGAATGAGTTTTGGGTGATGTAAATAGTTTCGTATGGTGATTTTTGACTTGGGCGTGTGTTCAAATTTGGGTTTGGAGGCCCGTAGGATAATTTGGGGCATTTTGGTAAAAGTTGGAAAAGTTGAAGTTTGGGAAATTGAGAGGTTTGACCCATAGTTGACTTTTATGTTATCGAGGTCATAATGCTATTTCAAAAGTTAGAACAGCTCCATTATGTCATTTGGGACTTGCCTTCAAAATTTGGTGTCGTTTGGAGTTGATTTGATATGGTTCGGACGCTTGGTTGAAATTCTAGAGGTTCTTGAAGTTCATAGTGATTTTCATGCGTTTGGGCATCTGATGCATGGTCTTAGCGATGTCTGAAGTGATTTTAGAGTGGGGCTAAGTTCGTATGATGTTATGGGATATGTTGGTACATTTGGTTGAGATTTTCAGGGGCCTTCGATGAGTTTCGGGGCGAATTTTGAGCGAGTCCGGGCATTTCGGTACTCTGAGATGGCTCTGACATTTTTGGGAGCGTGGACCACACCAAAAATATGCGGATCGCAGAGGAGTGTGCGGACCGCACTAAAATTATGCGGACCGCATAATTTGGTGTGTAGCCGCACATCAAGATGTTCCGTTGGTGCACTGGTCTGACTTTGGAAGCCTATAACTTTTTATATAGAAGGAACTTTGGGATGATTCAAAAATAAAAGTTGTAGAACTTTGTGTCTAGTTTCTAGAAAGGTAAGGAAATCATAATTTAGACATCTGTAAAGAAAGTTATGGCCAAAATAATAAAGTCTGTCACTGCAGTCAAATCCTCCGCAGACAGCACTAGTTTTTGTTTGGACATCACTGGTTTTTGTGCAGATAACACTGGTTTTTGTGTGGTCAGCAGTGGTGGAAATCCGGGAGGTGCACTATAAATACGATGTTTAGGGTTTTATTTCATAATTTGACCTAGAGAGCTCGGATTTTGGCGAATTTTCGAAGGTTTTTCAAGAAATTCATCAGGGTAAGTGATTCTAACTTGGATTTAGCTAGAATACATGAATCTATCATTGAATTCATCATTTAATTCATGATTTGGGATGGAATTTGGGAAGAAATATTATGAAATCGTTCAAAAATATAAAATGATGATTTGAAGGACCAAATGGTTTCGAAAATGAATAATTTTTGTATGGGTGAACTCGTATCGAAATTGGTATTCGATTTTTGTAAACTTTGTCGGGTTCTGAGGTGCGGGCCTGGGGATTTGACTTTTGTTGACTTTTTGTAAATTGTATAAGAATCATAGTTTTGTTAATTGGAATTATTTTCTCTTGCATTTTTTGATGCATTCAAGTCGTTTTTGGTTCGATCGAGCCAAGCATTGATGAATTGGTAAAAGAAAAGCTAAATTGAATATTGAATTGGCCGGATTAAGTAAAGTATCTTGCCTAACCTTGTGTGGGGAACTTCCCCTTTGAATTTGAGTCTTCCATGCTAATTGTAATTCGTGCATGCGAGGTGACGAGTGTGTGCTCGAACTTATTTGTGGAAAAACTTGCCTTTAGGGTTCTTAGGTCCTTATGTTTGATCATATGGGAAGTATTCTGTTATGATTGAGTTATCTAATTACATAATTTACCCCTATATGCTCCATACGATATTGTTAGCTTTCCTCTAACTCCTACCTATTACTTGACCTTAATTGCCTTAATTGAATTAGCTATTCTTTGTTATTTTATTAAGGTTATTGCGCTTATTAGTTTCCCCGGAATTCTCTTGTTGCTATGTAATCATACTGTTGGTGGTGGAATTTCCTTGTGATTGGATTGTTGGATTGTTGTTAATTCCCTTGTCGTGATGTATTGTATATATTGTTGATTCCCTTGTTAGGTTGTACTGTTTATATTGTTGATTCCCTTGCCGGGATGTACTTTTTATATTGTTGATTCCCTTGCCGGGAAGTGTAGTTTATATTGTTGATTCTCTTGCCGGGACTTTATTTTTCATATTGTCATCTCGGGATACCAAGAGATCCCCAACACATATATTGAGGATACCAAGAGATTATCGGGATACCAAGAGATCCCCAGCATATATATTGAGGATACCAAGAGATCCTCAGGATACCAAGAGATCCCTAGCATGTATATTGAGGAAACCAAGAGATCTTTGGGATACCAATAGATCCCTAGCTTGTATATTGAGTATACCAAGAGATTCCCATCACATATATTGAGGATACCAAGAGATCCTCGAGATACCAAGAGATCCCTAGAATGTATACCAAGAGATCCTCGGGATACCAAGAAATCCCTAGCATGTATACTAAGAGATCCTCGAGATACCAAGAGATCCCTAGCATGTATACCAAGAGATCCTCGGGATACCAAGAAATCCCTAGCATGTATACTAAGAGATCCTCGAGATACCAAGAGATCCCTATCTTGTATATTGAGGATACCAAGAGATCCCCAGCATATTTACTTAGGATACCAAGAGATCCCTAGCATGTATATTGAGGATACCAAGAGATCCTCGAGATACCAGGAGATCCCTAGCTTGTATATTGAGGATACACACACATCCTCGGGATACCAAGAGATCCCCAGCACATATATTGAGAATACCAAGAGATCCCCTAGCTCATATATTGAGGATACTGTGAGATGCCCCAACTATTTACATTTGGTACTACGGGACGGGATCCCGTGAGATTCCCTATCGATATTCTATAAGTGTAAAAGCACGAAGGGTGATGTCGTGCACTTTTTACTTGCTGTGTGTAATTGTTATCAATTCAAGTGTTTTAATGGGTTAGATTCCCTAGCTTCTGTGAGTCTTTGTATTGGAACCCATTGCGTTGTAAATACCTAGCCGTATATATATACATATATATATATTTCTAATCTTCAATTACAATAATTTCTACATTTTTGACTCAATTTATTTCTTAACTAAATTTTCCTTAAATAGTCTGAGGTTGTATTCTACTTAAAAGGAATTTCTACTAAGTTGTAAATTATTAAATCTCATGGTAAAGGTAATAATTCATTTGATGTTGTATTCTATTTGAGAATGGTACTTTCTTTATTCAAATGATTTCTGATAATAACTCTATCTTATCTCGCTGGTTTCCCTAAGTAGTTTTGAATTTGAAATTTCCTTATATTAGGTAAATGAGACTTCTTGAACATCTTGAGAGCATTTGTACGGACATTATGTATTGTATAGTATGGGGATTTTTTTTGTTAAGAGTGAGATGAAAAAATACGGGAGCACAAGGTGCCATGTGTGCTGAAGGTTCGGAAGTTGAGATTATGATATGAAAAATCAAGGATTGAGATGGTCGGGATTATGTATTAGGCATGATGTGAGTGATTGAGTTGGTATTGCCTTCTTCAATTGTATACATTCTTACTTGTCTTTGTTCCTGTTATGTCAGTGTTGATTTACTTGGTTATCTGATTTACTTAGTGTCGTTCGTTACTACCCGTGTTCTCCCTTTATTGTTCCTACTATTGTATTTTTATTTCTCTCCATTGTTGATTTTTCCTCGTTATCTTTATCTCAATGTTTTATTATCATATCCTGTTCATTTCATTTGACCAATAGGTGTCTTGACTATTCCTCGTCACTACTCCACCGAGGTTAGTCTTGATACTTACTGGAAACTGCTATGGTATACTCATACTACACTTCTACACATATTTTTTGTGCAGATCCAGGTATTGTTCGCTAGTAGCTGTGTAGATTCTTGTCGAGGAGACTTAAGGTAGCCCTGCCGCTGCGTTCGCAGGTTTTGGAGTCACCTTCCTATTTTATATTCTCACTACTGTACTTATTTCCATACGGTTGTGTTTAGAAATGGTAGCAAAAACTCTATAGAGCTTATGAATTGTACTATCGGGTTTCGGGAAGATGTTCATTGTATGAGAAATTTATTTTGGAAGAATTTTATATGTTATTTTCATTGTTGTTATTCCGCAGTTATTAGGCCTACCTAGTCCTTAAGACTAGGTGCCATCACGAAACCCAACGGAGGGAAAATTGGGTCGTGACATTTCTGCTTGTTGTTTTTGGGTTATCATCCTTACGTGATCCATATACCTTCGTTCTTCCACTTTGCCTAGTTCTTGTATTCTGTTTTCGTCGTTATTTGGTCCACTCTTATTACAGTATCTCAGGCTAGGTTCCCTAACCTCGACGGGTATAACCGCATCGATTCTGTAGACTAATGAATATGGCGTTTCACCTGTGGTGGTTTTTGGTATGGTGTGGTAAGCCCACAAAACCTCTGGCAGTAGTCCCGGCCGTAGCCCTTTGGCGTCCTCGAGCTTTTTCTTTCCTATATTCAATATTGTTTTGTTGGAGATTCAGCTTGACCGTTAATAACGGGATGATATGACGTGGAGAGTATCCGCTTAATGTGCCATTTTTTAAAGAACTTGATCGTCTTTTTCCCAATGAATTGAGGTCCGTTGTCACAGCCAGTCATCGCCTTTATTTGTCGAGACTAAGCACTGTTTCTCCGGCACTATCTATTTGCTCCTCTTTCGGGCTAAGCTCTACCCTCAACCTCATAAGACTAAGCCTTGTCTTGTTGATTTTAGCATCATATTATTGCATCTCATGGGCTGAAATATTGCCAACTTGTCCAAAGGCGTCATTGTCTAAAGGCATCATCCTCATAGATGGAAGACACCATGTCATGGCCTGAGGATCTCTCAAATTTGCATATCATCATTCAAAGGTGTCATAGTTTGGAGGCACCATTTTCATGGCCCTAGAACATCATTGCATGGCCTACAAATCCCCCACCGAATAATTCATGGCCCAGGACATCATGGTCTAAGGATGTCATCCCCAACTGTCCAAAGACAATTCCCATGGTCTGAACGGAATCTGCATCATGTTTAAATTTTCGCAAAATTAATACTTGTAGTGTCTGTTTACTTGCAGGCGACCCGATAAGCAACCGCTACCCCAACAGAATCAATCCCGCTCCAGTTCTTTCAAATTATCTCAAATCTGACCGCTCACCATAACCATCTTTCCACCTATTCCAAAATCCCATGTCCGTTCTTAGTATGAACCCATCGGTATACTCCACCGATGAATCTAGAACTACACACGGCCTGATTCCTGTAAAACCAAGGATATGTAGGTAGCTCAGGAACTAGAGTGCAGCCTAAGTCTCTCAAACCATATCGCTCGGTCAAAATTGGCCATCATATCTTTATCCGACAATACTTTCAGCCTTCCCGAGTAAAGAGGGGTAGCTGTTGATACCCAATTTTTCCCTATAATATTTTTCAAATGCATATATACCTTCAAAACTATGCATTAGCATCAATTGATATTTTTTCATAATTTCTACATTTTCAAATTCATTTTTCCCAGTATTTATTTATATAAATTATTACAAATTACATCACAAAGGAATTTATAATAATTTCACGATTTAATTTTGCCATTTATATTCATATTGAGCTCTAACTATTTCGCAAATAGCCACATCTACATTTTTGGGTTACAATTGCAATAACTTTGCAATTATAGCCCATACATGCATTATTGCATTATTTTACCATAAAATAGCTCATTGTATTTTTAAAATATAGAGTAATTATTTTAAAGCATTTTCATGCATGATTTTATAATCAGTTAATTATTTTATAAAATATATTTTATCAATTATTTGGGCATTTAACAAATAACCCTTTTTATTTCAGACCTAACCATTTTTACCATCCCAAAACCCCCTTTAATATTAACCCAAAAGCCAGCCCAAACCCTGTAGGCCCAATCTGTCTACCCGACCCAATAACCCCTTTTCAATTGTGGCCGTTGATCTTTTAGATCAACGGTCCACGTTCACCCTTACCTTGATTAACCCCTAACCTACCCCAAACCCTTTTCATTCTCTCAAAACCCACCGTCATCGTATCCTCTCATCTCTCAAATCTCTCTCAATCTAACCCTAACCCTAGTCGTCATCACCATCATAAACCTCCCTTCTATTGTGCTTCTATGTCTTCTCCGACCACCCCTGGCCTCCTACACTCTATGGATCTTCGACTTCATAAGTCCTTGAGAAGATCTCAAGGAAATCCAACTGGTTCTAGTTTTCTTTGTTTACCGATCTGTCTCAGGCCATTTTTCGTTCATAAGTAAGGATCTCTCCTTATTTTATTACAAATCTATGAGTTCTTGACCTATTCTCTTCACCTCTGCTATTTTTCCGAAAACCCTAGTTCGATACTGTTGATTCTTCTCTGATCTTTATAGATCTGAGGTGATTCGAATGTTATTAAGTGTTTTTTCCTTCAAAAAATCTCTTGTTTTAATTGATTATTTCGATTTTTAATCACTCTTTCTCATCTAAAACTTTTCTTCAACGATTTTTCTAAGTTCTCAGTGTTTACTTAATTGTTTCTTCATCATCTTAATTGATTTTCGCATGAATGTTCAAACCTTAGTTGATTTTGTGTGATATACTGGTTTTTTTGACTTTGTTTCGATACTTTATTATTTATGTGATACCAGTCGTACTAGTTTACTCAGTTTTTGGGGGTAAATATTTTCCTTGTTAAAATCCAGTATTTCTTATGTATTTTGCCCTGATTAATCTCTATTTAAGGTTCAAACCTGTTTTTCTTGCTGAATTCTATATTTCTATGAAGATTTACTTATTTAATTTCTATTTATGGAATCTGAGTAATTCTTTCCCATAAATCAGTATTCTTTTGAAGGGTTTACTTACTATTTCCTATTATTTTTCCTTGTTAAAATCTGTGTGCCTAGATCTTATTTGTTCCCTTATTTGTAACTTTAATTGATCACACTTGCCTTAATAAGTTATCCGTGTGGTTTTGGGATTCTTACAGATTCCCTATTTTTTATGATTTAGACTTCTTACCCTAATTAACCCCCTTTTCATGTGACCCAATTAACCCTAATTAAGGGGTCAATTCCGGACTCCCTTACTCGAATTAATTTTGTGATTATTTGATTTTTCCCTAATTGACTGACTTCTAATTCTCTTTACCTTATTTGCTATACTCCCTAAGTGTTATATATACACTCTTTTTATATCTCTCAAGAACACGTATGGTAGTTCAAAAATACACCCACACATACTCAAACTTTCTTTCATCTCTCTTTCTGCTATTTGTGCTCATTGCTCGTCTAGGCAGCTGAAAGCCAAGGCTAGACTGTGAAACTCTACCTCCTTTACTTTCTGCACTTTGCTTCCTTAACTGGTATGTTCTTGTCTCAATATCATTCTGAAATTCAAATCTATGTGCTCCATAGTTGTTAAGTCCATGCCTATTTCCACACTGCTTTGATCAATATGCTTAAGTTTTACCCTATCTTTCTCAGTTTTTTAATCAGCATATCTAGGTTTCAATCTTTTTGTTTGCTATTTTAGCCAGCTTGTTTACTTGAGCTCTTGTTTGTTTCCTTTAACTAGCATGCCCATTTTAAGTAGTTCAGGCTCCTAATTTATCTAACTAACCACAATTGGTATGACTAGGTCTGTATGGTAGACCCTTGTCCTCAATATGGATATTCCTGCATTATGTCTCTATGCTCTAATGTCTATTATCACTTTACCTTTAAGTATAATTTCTTTGTTAATGTTATGAATCAGTAGTTTGTATTCTAATGCTATGAACTTGGTCAATGGCTGTCAATCAATTGCTACTTGTTCTGTGTACTTGTTGATCAATATGATTCCCCTCTTATCCATGTTCATGTGTTTATGATTTAAGCTCCCTTTATTCCTAACCCCCTGATCCCTGTTTGTAAACTTGTTTGTCTTTACTTAGAATTAAGTAATAAATGTCTTTGAATTTGGGCACTCTAAGTTTTTGTGATTGTTGGGTTGTTTGTTGAATCTTTGTTCTTCTCAGAATTGCTTCCAAAATTGTTTTCACTCTTAACATTTTTTTTCCTTCTCTAAACTGTTTCCATTCCTAAAATACCTTTTCACTCCCAAAAAATTTACATCTATACTATTTTTACTAAGCTCTTCCAACTATGTCAAGCACTCTCACTTCTACTCTTAGATTATTTAAGTTCTTCCCCTCCAGTATGTGTATAGCCTAAGTATCCATGAGATTCCTCCGAACTCTGGCACACTGGGACTAGCCCTTCCACAGTGCACATAACTAATTATAAGGATCTTAGTGTGAGCATTGCCCGGGGTCCTTGAGGCCCTTGGAAACTTTGATGCACCAGGATACCTCATTGGATACTATGGACTATGACATCTTGGACTGTTGTGAAGGCCTGGTACTTCTAGGTTCTCTTTGGGCCTATTTAATGCTCCCTACAGCATAGCTTATATTTATTATATAATTTATTCACTTATGGTCTATAATGATGATCTTTGTAAACAGATATTGGGGAAATTAGTAAAAGGGATGGGGGATTCTTATATAATTTTTGTGGGGAACCGGGTAGAAATAATGCCTTTAGGTCTATATTATGTTTACTTGCATTAGAAGTCATGCTTTAGGTTTATATTATGTTTACCTGGATTAGAAACTAAGCTTTTAGGATCACTTGGCATACTACCTCATTTGTTACGAAATTCTATTTCTGCATAATCATGATCATCTAGAAATCCTGTTATTAAGTTACTGCTATAATTCCGCCTAATAAAAATGTCCATTCTTTCTATGCATTAGAGATCCTACCTTAGGACTGTATTTGTGTTCGATTTAAACCATGTCTACATCGCCTAAATATCATAGAGATAAGTGTGTATAAACCAGTTCTGTAATGTAATATTCAGCACCTAGACCAGCATACCTATAGGACTTAATAAATTCAAACTGTTTTAAATAGATTCCCAGAATTCTGATTGCATTTAGACAACATGTTTATAGGGTATTACAGATCCATGCCTAGGCAATCCTATAAGTAATCAAGGTCTAATAAAAATTTTGAAACTATGCTTTGCTTATTTGTGACTGCCCAAATTCAACAAGTTCTAAAATCAGTAGGCAAACTGATTAGGTCTGTATCGTTTTGCCTTAACACAATACTACATATTCTTTGCTTGTAATGCTCATCTAGATATCCTGTTCTAGGACCTTTCTTAAATATCTGAAATTTGTTATTTGAGACGTGCTAATTGTCTGTTTATTTGTGGAGGCAAACATGATCCCCCTTAATTGTTTCTTACTTGACAGTCCTGTTTGTTCTTTGTTGTCGCTTAGATTTTTTCCTTTAAACACCTTAGGAGAGGGCCTAAAATTAGAGGTCCTAAACACCTCCTGGACCACAAGGAAGGGACAGATATTGCACGCATAAAGTTTGTCTAATTAAAATTGCTTATATAACCACTAAAGGGAGGGTAATTGGGTAGTAAAAGTGTCACAACCCAAAATCCCCTATGGACCGTGACGGCGTTGGATACCACTGTCAGGAAGCCAACTATAAATACTTAATTAAATTCTCGTTTTAATAATTTTTGATAACTATGGATTTCCTTCAATTTTTCTAGAAAAAAGTAATCATTTCAATTAAATAGGAATGTCAAGAAGTTAACACAAGATACCCCATAATCATCCCCGAACCCGGTGTCACAAGTGCATGAGCATTTACCATGGAATGAAATAAAATACCACAATTATCCAGAATAAAAGGTGGATAGAAATGAAAATACAGTACAATACTCTGAAGGAGACTCTATTGGCTGCGGGTCGTCTCGAGAAGTGCATCTCACCTAGGCCTCCGTATCAACCATGTTGCTGCGCCCACTAGGCCGCTGGAGATACATGTGCCCGTGCAACAAAATACACATCAAGTGTAGCATGAGTGCAAAAACAATGTATACTCAGTAAGTATCTCGTCTAATCTCGAAGAAGTAGAGACGAGAGGTCGACTTCGATACTTACTAGTGGTCCAATAATGGTACATCAATAATATGACAAATCGAGGATTTATATAAACATGATTATAATTCAATAGATTGAAACAAGTAAACAATTCTTTCTTTTATAGGAAATTTCCACATTCCTTTGTCCTCATTTATACATATATTCTCAAGCCGGGAAGAAGCAATATCAACTTCAATAAATCTCAATGCAAGTAATACAAGCATGCACAAATCATGCCGAGGACGTACGGCCCGATCCAATAATATTTAAACTGTGCACTGCCAGAGGGTCGAATGGAGAGAACCATAAATGCATCTATTACCCTGCTCCCGAATTATACATGTGACGCGGTCAAATATAAATAAACACAATAATCAGTCAAATCAAGAATTCATCAGGGAAAAATTATCCAAGGAAAAGCCAATTCTCTTTTAACAATTCAAGAAAATAAAGTTTAATCCTTTTAAAAATTAATTTACTAGATCTATGTGATTTAAGAAATTCAAACTGTCAATAAGATTATAAATATTCCAAATATAGCATGCTTTAGGGTCCTAGACTACCCGGACTTAAACATAATAATAGCTACGCACGAACTCTCGTCACCTCGTGTGTACGTAGCCCCCACGAATAGGAGCACAAATCCAATTAATTTACCTATGGAGATAATTCCCTCTTACAAGGTTAGAAAGGAGACTCACCTCGCTTCGAAGTTCCATAGCCGGCTCCAAGCCTTTCAAACAACTCGACCGATGCCCAATGCTTTAAAACTCACTTTTGCTTTATTAACATTATCAAGCTTTTAATCCTACTCTGACATCATAACATTCAATAAAATGCTCATACGCCACCAAATAATTGATATCTACAATTAGAATCCCAATTACAATCAAAATATTACTCAAAAATATTTATCAATATCCATCTATGGCTCACAAGTTGGCTACAAGCCTCCATCTCAAATCGTCTAATAGGTTCACTCACTAGCACATTCAACTCTACTCTTATAATTTAATACCCATTTGAAGTCATCAATGATACTACATTAATTCTCCAACACCGCCAAATTACTATTCATCGTTTTCCTTAACTAACGTTTCCAAAATATTCAATTTGGTGATTACTTAGATGAACACTTCCAACTAAGCTAGAAAATGATTCCATAGGTTCATTGCATTCTTTAATTTCATTTATAAGAATACTATTTATCTTTCCCTCATTTTCTCAAAACACTATTCATGCTATGAACTAGGGATTATGAAATCAATTATCCAACCATAACAACTTGAAACAAATATTAGAATTACTCTCACCGACTCGTAAGAAATGAGCTTGAAGCATTAGAATTACCTTCTTGAAGCTTTTCCTTAAAAATCCAATGTTTGAAAAATTTGATCTTCTTGAACAACTTGGAATATTTCTAGGAATTCTAAAGATTGAATGATGTTAATACTAGTGTTAATAGGATGTTATTAACTTAAAATATCCAAAAAAAAACTCACCTTGTATTCTTAAGTAGTCCCCAAGGTTGAATCCACCATGAAAGAACCAAACCCTAGCTCAAGAAAGCCCCCAAAAATGGTAGCTGCCTGACTGCCTTATATAGACACAGGTGCTTCAACGAGTTGTACCTTACGTTGTGCAAGTTGTATCTTATATTACAAGTGTTTCCCCGATGGACACCTTTAACTAAAACGTCCATATCTCCTTGTAGAAATATACAAATGTTGTACGGTTTAAATAATTAGAAACTAGACTCGATGATCTTTCATTTGATAGGCTGTCCATATATAACTCTTTATAGATTTTGAGATATAAGCTTCAAAAGTTGGCTCCACGCATCAGAAATTTCTTGCAAAACTGCTTTACCAGCCTTTATTCAATCGATAACTTTCTGTACAAATATCCAAATGATGAATGACTTATCTTTCTGAAAACTAGAATACAAGGACTACAGCTTTTCATGTTTAAAAATTTCATATTCCTTATAGATTTCAAGATATAAGCTCCCAAATTCAGCTCTGCGATTGCACCAATGTTGTCCATAAACAACTTCTGCAGCAGAAAAATGCAGCAGCTCCTATTGTCCGAAATCCATTCCGTTAACCTTCCGAAATCCACCCGAAGCCCTTTGGACCTTAACAAATTATACCAGCATGGACTAAAATACAATAAGAACTTAATCGAGGTTTCAAACAACATCAAAACTATGAATCGCGCATTAAATCGAATTATGAGTTTTCAAATCTTCCAACTTTTATTTTGCACCGAAACATACCAAATCAATTCGGAATGACTTCAAATTTTGCATACAAGTGACATTCAACATTACGGACCTATTTCGACTTCCATAATCGGAATCCGAACCCAATGTCAAAAAGTCTACTCTCAGTCAAACTTCTCAAAAACCTTCAAATTTCTAACTTTTGCCAAATGACTCCAAAATGACCTACTAACCTCCAAATCCATTTCCGATATCGCTCCCAATGCCAAAATCACCACACAGAGCTATTTCCAGACTCGGAATCCCCAACGGATATTGATAGCATTAAAATGCACTTTAACCCAAATTTATGAAATTTTTCTAAAATGCTAACTTCTACAATAATCGCTAAAACACTCCCCAATCATCCAAAATCCGATCCGAACATATGCCCAAGTCTGAAATCATCATACGAACCTACTGGAACCTTCAAATCCTAATTCCAAGTTCGTTTACTCAATAATACATTCTTAGTCAATTCTTTCAACTTAAAGCTTCCGAAATGAGAATTCACTTTCCAAATCAACTCCAAACTTGCCGGAATTCGATTCCGACCATGTGTACAAGTCATAATACTTGAAGTGAAGCTGCTCATGGCCTCAAACTACCGAATGACATACTAGAGCTAAAAATGACCGGTCAGGTCGTTATATTCTCTCCACTTAAACATATGTTCGTTCTCGGGCATGCTGAGAATTACAGTGAAGTTGTCTGAAATCACTGTTTAACAACTCGTGCACCTACCTGTGCTATCACAACTCAGTCGATCACATTAGCTCAATCAAATCTGAAGATATCCTTTTTTTAGTTAGGCAAATGAGCCTTGGAGCCCAGTTTCGACACCCGAAATTCTCTTCCAAGCATGCTTCCAATATATGAACACTATATCAATCACTACACGAGATACCATACTATAATGGCATGCCTTTGTTGAATTCTCACCTTACGCTACATCATTCACAGAACCCCAATAACATTATCTGATCATAATAGCCGAAATTCCACAAATCTGATACTCCCAATGCATATCATGACCTGTATACCTCTTGTCCCGACCTTTGCATGCCCGCCATGACGGAAGAGATGTGTAGAATTTCATAACCAACTGTCGAGTCAACAAATCCTTGAGTCTATACTCCTGACAAGAACTATTACCTCAATCTCAACCAAATAATGATCTTTGCTATTTAATATAATTCATATAATCCGATTGCAACGATCCTAGATCTAATAATCTCTTCTTACCCAATATGGGCTGCTCAGGTAACAGTCACCGCAGACATGATAAAAAAAAGTCTCATATGATGCCACAATGTGCTAATAAGCAACAAACTCGAACGCGATACATAAGGAAAATGAACTCTGGAAGGTACTACTCAACTCATGCTGCTAATATGGACTTTCTTCATAAAATGGAAAACAAAACACACAAAAATTAGAATACAGAAAATTGTACTCAACATCATATTGTTGCGGCATGCAACCCGATCCAAATAACATGCCCGTGGCGGCGTGCCACCCGTTCCAAACATAAAATTCACATAAGGAGATACACACCGAGCTAAATTTCTCATTACTTAAAAAATACCGAATATAGGTCGCAAGCACACTAAGTGGATAGTACCATCCCTGGGAAAACTGATAGTGTCGTAAGCTATAAAACTCAAACACAACTTAGGTGCGATATTTAACTCGAGTCACAGGAGCCATCCTGCTCACATAACACAATCGCTACGCGGAACCTTACACATAAGAAATTTTTCAAACCGATTCACAACTCACACGACACCATATAGTACTACATGAAATAACCGATGGCAAAATAACATCCCATGTTCGAATGCTCCTCCTTAAAGAGTGCTATGCTAAAAGAACGTATTCAGCTTGATATAAATCCCATATTTATATTTGAGTCCACCCACATATTCATCCGGGATACATCTGCACATACAGGCCATAATACTCGAAAGCCTCAAGGTAAAATCAATTACAACGGCCGTCAAGCCTCACACACATCGCCACAATTCACATGTATAACTTAACACGCTGAAGGAACTGATCACTACCACCATCACGCCAATCTAACTATTGCTAGTTTCACTCATTTTGATACTTTCTCTATGAGTCCAAAGTTATTTTCTTCCTTTTTATCCAATGCTATATTGTAGACCGAATATAAAAACGAACATTCCAAGCCCCTTTTTCATAACCCTCTACAACAAGCTAGATACTCAACCATACTATGGACTCGAAATCCTTAGGTACCACACTTTACCCTTGAATCCACTAGGACCGTGGATGAGAGTCGCCCACTCTGACTTGGTCCCAAATATAATCGACTCCAAGCCTCTGCTAGCACCTGAACACTCTTTTAAAGAAGCACCTAGTTGAATCACTTTTATTGCAGATCACCTCTACACGAAGCATAGATCTTGAGTCTTCCCAAAGCTTGGAAATAAATTGATAAGGCCAATTATAGTACACATTCTTCAAACCCTTTGCTCAAATCACCACTGATGTTATCTTTACTTAATCGTAATAACCCATCAATACATCGATAACCAGAAACCTCAAAAGTAGATAACCATGCAATCCAATCATAGGTGGTGGGCCTCTCCCACTTAGCTTGAAGCCACCACTTCATAACTCTAAAACCCACCAAGGTTCATCCTTCCTTTCTGACGTGAACCCGCACTATCGACCCACCAAATTCGTCAAAACCTTCCAATGGTGCTGCACCGAGCACAATTATTATAAACTCAGTAACCCATCCTGAGTCTATGCTCATTCACCAACTGATCAAGTCTATTCACTCCCCATTTGACATCTACTAAAAGATGCGACAGTACCTTCAAATCCAAAGTCATGTTATATCCTTCTTCATATCAAGCAACATTTTTCTGTTTAATCAAATCCCACGCCGTATAATAGCCAATATTTCAAATAAGTCCATAAACCCAGTCACTGTCCACCATAAATCCCAAATCACTCTAATCTTTCCTCAAGTCATGTAGTCATCCTACCACAGAACCCACGTGCTATTCTACCCCAAAGGCGAATTGAAGAAAACTATAACACCGACGAACTTAACATATTCAACAGGGACAATGACACCACAACACAGATGAAAATTCTACCACGCTCGAAAGTACCAAGTCTCGTTACTCCATCGAACTAAACTTGAACATTTATAGCCCGATTGCCTCTTCTTCACCGGGAAATAAAATTCTAAATCTTTGAATCTTGCATTGAGTAAACATCCTTCCAAGTCATTCACTGCTTCAACGCATAGAGAAACACTCTACCATTACACCAATATTGTGCAATAACAATGCACAAATCATCATAACAATTAATGCCAAATCTTAAGACCTTAGGTAATACTGAAACTGAGATGAAACGATAGAGTGGCCTTCTACAAGGCGAGGACAATAGCCCAATCAAATACACAGGGAGGAATATCCCGCAACACATCAGTAGTACCATTACATTTTCTCAATTCCCGATTTATAATAAGCGTCTCACGTCGCATAAGATTGAGTAGGAAAGAAACAAAGGCATAAGCCTTAAAGGAATCAAACCGCATGATGACGAATCAAGAAGGGAAGTACTCCTAACAGCCTTGTAGCCTCCAGAAGATAAGTACAAATGTCTCCATACCGATCCGCGAGACCCTATTAGACTTTCTCATGACTCGTGAGACCTAAGGGAACCTAGTGCTCTAATACCATGTTGTTACGATCCAAAATCCACTAAGGGTCGTGTTGGCGCCAGACATAACTGTCTGGCAAGCCAACCATAAATACTTTATTAAATTCTTATTTTAATAATTTTTGATAACTATGGCTTTCCTTCAATTTTTCTAGAAAAACGTAATCATTTCAATTAAATAGGAATGTTAAGAAGTTAACACAAGATACCCCATAATCATCTCAGAACCCGATGTCTCAAGTGCATGAGCATTTACTATAGAATGAAATAAAATGTCGCAACTGTTCGGAATACAAGGTGGGCAGAAATGAAAATACAGTACAATACTCTGAAGGAGACTCTGCTGGCTATGGGTCGTCTCGAGAAGTGCAGCTCACCTAGGCCTTCGTATCAGCCATGTTGTTGCGCCCACTAGGCCTCTAGAGATGCATGTGCTTGTGCAACAAAATGCACATTAAGTGTAGCATGAGTACGAAAACAATGTATACTCAGTAAGTATCCCGCCTAATCTCGAAGAAGTGGAGACAAGAGGCCGGCTTCGATACTTGCTAGTGGTCCAATAATGGTAATTCAATAATATGACAAATCGAGGATTTATATAAATATGATTGTAATTCAATAGAGTAAAACAAGTAAACAATTCTTTCTTTTATATGAAATTCCCAAATTCCTTTTTCCTCATTTATACTTATATTCTCAAGCTAGGAAGAAGCAATATCAACTTCAATAAATCTTAAGGCAAGAAACACAAGCATACGCAAATCATGTCGAGGACGTACGACCCGATCCAATAATATTTAAACTGTGGACTGCCAGAGGGTCGAATGGAGCAAACCATAGACGCATCAATATAAATAAATACAACAATCAGTCAAATCAAGAATTCATCAGGGAACAATTATCTAAGGAATATCCAATTCTCTTTTAACAATTCAAGAAAATGAAGTTTAATCCTTTTAGAAATTCATTTACTAGATCGATGTGATTTAAGAAATTCAAACTGTCAATAAGGTTACAAATATTCCAAGTATAGCATGTTTTTGGGTCCTAGACTACCGAGACTTAAACATAATATTAGCTACACATGGACTCTCATCACCTCGTGCGTACGTAGCCCCCACAAATAAGAGCACAAATCCAATTAATTCACCTATGGGGATAATTCCCTCTTACAAGGTTAGAAAGGAGACTCAACTCACTTCGAAGTTCAATAGAAGGCTCCCAAGCCTTTCAAACAACTCGATCGATGCCCAACGCTCCAAAATTCACTTTTGCTTTATTAACATTCACAAGCTTTTAATCCTACTCGGACATCGAAACATTCAGTAAAATGCTCATATGCCACCAACTAATTGATATCTACAATTACAATCAAAATATTACTCAAAAATATTTATCAATATCCATATATGGCTCACAAGTTGGCTACAAGCCTCCATCTCAAATCGTCTAATAGGTTCACTCACTAGCACATTCAACTCTACTCTTATCATTTAATACCCATTTGAAGTCATCAATGATACTACATTAATTCTCCAATATTGCCAAATTACTATTCATCATTTTCCTTAACCAACATTTTCAAAACATTCAATTTGGTGATTACTTAGTTGAACATATCCAACTAAGCTAGAAAATGATTCCATAGGTTCATTGAATCCTTTAATTTCATTTCTAAGAACACTATTTATCTTTCCCTCATTTTCTCAAGAACACTATTCATGTTATGAACTAGGGATTATGATATCAACTATCCGACCATAAAAACTTGAAACAAATATTAGAATTACTCTCATCGACTCATAAGAAATGAGCTTGAAGCATTAGAATTACCTTCTTGAAGCTTTTCCTTAAAAATCCAATGTTTGAAAAATTTGGTGTTCTTGAACAACTTGGAAGATTTCTAGGGATTTCAAAGATTAAATGATGTTAATACTAGTGTTAATAGGATGTTATTAACTTAAAATATCCAAAAAAAAAACTCACCTTGTATTCTTAAGTAGTCCCCAAGGTCGAATCCACCATGAAAGAACCAATCCTTAGCTTAGGAAAGCCCCCAAAAATGGTTGCTGCCCGACTGCCTTATATAGGCATAGGTGCTTCAGCGAGTTGTACCTTGCGCTATGCAGGTTGTACCTCATGTTACAGGTTTTTCCCCGTTGGACACCTTTTACTAAAACGTCAATAGCTCCTTGTAGAAATATACAAATGATGTATGGTTTAAATAATTAGAAACTTGACTCGACGATCTTTCATTTGATAGGTTGTCCATTAAATAACTCCTTATATATTTTGAGATATAAGCTTCCAAAGTTGGCTCCACGCATCAGATATTTCTGGTGAAACTGCTTTACCAGCCTTTATTCAATCGATTATAACTTTCTGTACAAATATTCAAATGATGAATTGTTTATCTTTCTGAAAACTAGAATGCAAAGGCCACAACTTTTCAATAAAAAATTTCAGATTTCTTATAGATTTCAAGATATAAGCTTCCAAATTTAGCTCTGTGATTGTACCAATGCTATCCAAAAATAGCTTCTGCAGCAGAAAAATGCACCAGGTCCTATTATCCGAGATTCATTCCGTTAACATTCTGAAATCCACCCTGATATTCTAAACTTCAATACCACACAATAGGGGGGGTGATTAGAGTGGTAACCAATTTTTGCTCTTGAAGAACCTGGTTCTTCTAGGTGTACTTACTACTACTGTTTGCGGAATTAAGAGAGCATAAAATTAAAGAACACAGAGATTTTTACGCGGGAAACATATGGCTCAAAAGGTGAAAAAACCACGGCCTACTACTTAGTAGGATTTTCCCAAAATTCCACTAAAATCACTGAGCCAAAACAGCATTTACAAAACTCTTGTAAAACTAAGGATTAAACTCTAATCCCAGTGTGGCACACAGCCTCAACTGTTGCGACACCTTCAAGTTAACTCTAACTTGAATACTCAAAGTACCTAATACAATTGCTTCTATGAAAGCTGGAAAGGTACAACTTTAAAAATACCTGCTACAATTGAACTAGAATAAAAGAAAGACACAAAGGAACTATTTCTTCTGCCTTGTTCAAGTAGCTTCATGAATCACACTTGAATCCCACATAAATTGCTTGCAAAATTGCCTCACTCTTTTGCTCTCAATTTAGTTTAACTTCTGCATTTGTACAGTGGCTGTAAAAGAGAACAATCCCTGTTATTTAATGAGTTAGTAATTAGAGTTTGATTGAGACTTAATTTCTGATCTTCCATCGAAGTTGAGTCCTTGAACATTACAATGTCACGACCCAATTCCCAAACCCGGTCATGATGGCGCCTCTCATGAAGACAAGGCCAGCCAACAGAACAACAATGCCCCTTTTTAACAGTTAATAAACGTAAATGAATGAACAATACGATGGCATTAATAACTGATATTTACCACCCAACACAACCCGACCGGGGTGTCACAAGTCATGAGCATCTAAAGAAGACTGAACACAACTACTGGGCCAATAATAATATATAAAATAAAATCTGGAATCAAAAGATAAAGTCCGGTGCCACGAACGCTGGCGGTCATCTTGTCCACTACAGTAGTATACCAGCAGTAATACCTTCAATCAGCTATTAACCTGCTTCCGGGTGAACAATACCTGCAACTGCATGCGAGGTGCAGGGAATAAAGTGAGTACTCCAACTCAATGAGTAATAAGAGTAAATAATAACTGAGCTGCAAGAAATCACGTAAGAGCACTCCATAATACTACATAGGATAGTACGACCCTTTGAGAAAACAGTAAAACCGTGAAAATCCTTTAGACAATATTTGGTTTAGTTTAAAAAACTCTTTTGAAAATATCCTCTTCCAACAATCAAGCATGTGAATGCGATATCAAATAGTGCAAGTCAGCACATAAGTCAGCCCCTCGGGCACAACACTCCACCAAAAAATAACACCAGGGTCTGGTAAACAGTGCAAGAAGTAGCATGGATGCCAATGATATGAGAGTGATAAATGTCGTGACACGTAGTACAATCAGGAACCAATGTATGAATGCAATGCAATGCACATGACCGCTGCAGCGCACAGCCCGATCCGTTTGGGTACCCTCACTCACTGTGGGGGTTCAGACTCTGAAGGGGCTCCTACAGCCCAAGCGCAATATCAATATCACACCGCTGTGGAGTGCAGCCTGATCCATCCTCAGTGCAGAAAATGCACACATAACACTGCTGCGGTGCACAGCCCGATCCATGCTCAGTCTAGAAAATGCACATAAGCCACTAGGGTAATATTCAAATAATAGTTCTCAGTTCTGAACGTTAAAAATATGTAGTTTAAGTTTTAGAACCTTGAAAGTATGACTAGACAGTTCAAATTAGTGTTTAACTCAGGACTGAAATCATTTAACATGCCAAGTATCATGGAAACACTGATAATAATCCCTAAAGGATTCAGTCAGTTGGCACAAGGCCCAATCACGACAATTAATCCATTTTTATAAGGATATCAACTAAGCTTCAATCAATTATGTAGTTATTTCATTAAGCAGGATAGAACCAGTCACAATCCCCAACGGTGCTCTACCCCATGCCCGTAATCCGGCGTGCAAGTCACCTCAATACAACACTATGATGTGCAAACCCGGGGTTTCAAACCCTCAGGATATCATTTACAAGTATTACTCACCTCAAGACGGTTAAAGTCTAGCTCGCTATGCCCTTGCCTCTCGAATTTGCCTCCTCGTGCGATGAATCTGCCCAAAAACACAACGAATATGTCGCATTATGCTAAATAGACAATACCCAATCGAAAGCAATCGAAAATTATCAAAATTCACGAATTTGACAAAACTTGAGCCCCGGGCCCACTTCTCGAAAGTCAGAAATTTTTACAACAAATTGTTCCTTATCTCGCCACGAGTCTATACATATCAAATTCACAAGAATCGGAGTCAATTTGACCCCTTAAATCACAAATTCTCATTCAAAAACCCAAGCCCTAGTTCTTCACTTTTTAACCAAATTTCCATAAATTTAAATGTTGAAATCATGATTAGATGATATTTCTAGGCCATGGGACTAACCTCCAATTGATTCCCAGTCAAAACCCTTTAAAAATCTCGTCAAAGGCTCCCAAGTTTGCTAAAAAATAGTGGAAAATGAACCCAAGTCGCGGATGAAATGTTCTTAAAACAATCTGCCCAGGTGAAAAATCCTTCTTCGCATTCGCGTTCATTACACCACGTTTGCGAAGGCCAATTTCCCAAGCCCTTCGCGTTCGCGTGGCTTGCTACGCGTTCGCGTAGACTAACTGTTCCTAGCCCCAATTTCTTTCTACGCATTCGCGGTTACTCTCCCGCGTTCGCGTAGCTTCCTGGACCCACTTCTACGCGTTCGCGACTTCCTCATCGCGTGCCAAAATCACAGCCTCCCTTTTTTTCCTCTTCGCGTTCGCGAGACTCCCCACGCATTCGCGAAGGAGGAGACCAGATACCAGCAACCAGCAGTTCAAAATTTCTAAAAAATTACCCGTTGGGCATCCGAAACACACCCGAGGCCCCCGGGACCTCAACCAAAAGCACCAACATGACTTTAAACATTATCCAAACTTGTTCCAATCATCAAAACACGTCTAACAACTCAAAAATCATCAATTCACATCGGATTCAAGCCTAAGTTCTTCAAAAACTTCCTGAATGCACATTCGATCAAAAACCCGACAAAACGATGTCCGAATGACCTGAAACTTTGCTCATATATCCAAAATCACCCAACGAAGCTACTGCAACTCTCGAAATTCCATTCCGACCCTCGAATCAAAATCTCACCTATCAACCGGAATTCGCCAAAATACTAACTTCGCCAATTCAAGCCAAATTCTATAACGGACTCCAAATTTACTTCTGTTTGCGCCCCTAAGACTCAAATCATCCCCCAAAGCTAACCGAATCGTCAGAAATCACATCCGAGCCCTTTAACTCACAAATCAACGTCTGGCTGACTTTTCCAACTTAAGCCTTCCTTAAAGAGACTAAATATCTCATTTCATCTCAAAACCAGTCCAAATCAACTCTAACACACCATATACCGATAACAAAGCATGCAGAAGCATAGAATGAGGGAAATTAAATAGTGACACATGAGACGACGGGTCGGGTCATCACATCCTCCCCAACTTAAACCAAACGCTCGTCCTCGAGCGTATCCAGAGTTGTACTAGAAGCAACCCAATAGCTGAATGACCTTACCAAGCATAAATCCAGGGTGATCCCTCGTCACCATATCTCGCATAGGTCTGATAACACAATATAGCTAAAATTTCACATTCCATCTAAACCATAAACCGTAGGACCACATTGCACTTTCCAAAATCTTCCACAAGATCAGAACCTCACATCTTTATTCGAAATAAACCCGAACCAACTGTAATAACCCATACCTGCAACCTTGGCTGCAATCAATGATATACCACATAACTCAAACACATCCAGCGATAACTTCCATTCACAGCAGCTGCCCACGACAACTAAATATCGATATAAAATCTCTTGTTAGATAAAGTTTCATCCCAACTCTTTCATATACTACCAATGATAAATGAAACACACAATAAACCATAACCATTTCCCAGATCAACCATTCATGAGGCCATTTTTCCTCTGGCAATTACCATAGCCGAACCTCGATAGTTACCCATCAAACAAGCCAAAATCGAACCCGTTTATATTCATTAATGATCCCTACGATCTCCTTTGACCAAACACCATCCTGGTGACATGACGCATCAATACGGGCCTACGCCACAACTTGCATAATACGCGTACCAATAAGAAACGGTCTGAACATACTCAAATCATGACGAATGACTCAAACGAAGAAGCTGTACCTCAAGCTCATCAGTACCATTACAACACAAGCCTAAGACCCCGTCTCATATCATAGAAATAGAACACCTGAAGCTACCCCAAAGGGTCATAACTCTACGTAGCCTCGCTACAATGCGCGATCCTATCCAAACATTGTTACACACGAAGCACCTCAAGTCGCTATGCTCAAAATCACCAGCCACGCATAATTATTTTTGATGTCTGAAACCAAAGCAATTCTTTACACCCACGGTGGAACAAATAATATACACCATTCAATCCTGAAAGGACAGAACCGATGCGCTATTCACCGAGCAATACCCAATACGGAATTTTCTCAGAAACCAGGAAGCAAGGCATACAAAATAGCATTTGGAAAACTATTCTCAACATCACACTATTACGGTGTGCAACCCGATCCAGATAACATACCCGTGGCGGCGTGCCACTCGATCTACACAAATATCTCGCATAGGGAGATGCACATCGAGCCAAATTTGCCTATTATAATAAAATACTAAGTATCGGTCGTAAGCATACTAAGTGCATAATGATATCTACTTATAGCATTGTAAGCTACAAAACTCAACTTCCACTATGAATCTCGATAGCACCGCACTATGTGGGCCCACAGTCCGAAAATCATAATGCCTCACAGCACAAAAAAACAACTTATAGATCTCCCCATATCACTAGCAGGTTCATTAACGATGGAATCAACTTATCCTTCATCAATACATTTCAAGGCCAACCAAACCAACTCAAGCTAAACACGTATCCAATCGGCTTACCAATAAACTCATTACCAAGAAGCCTGAAGCTACTCCTTCCACTACTATAACTCATGTCGGATCCGTACGATACAGTGCCCGACACCTAATCAATATCGAACTCCACAATCTCGCCCGGCGACATGCCTGGCCTTAAGGAACGCATCCGAAAAAGCCCCTCAATACCGGAACTAAATCAATGGTAGAAACCTCTATACTGACATCCGCTACAAAGGCCCAATTAAGGAAAGCAATCCTTCCCAGCCGTCCGCTGGTCTTCGGAACACAACCATTTTGCTAGAACATAGTCTGATGCACCTCGCCACGCAACTTGTGGCATTTTCCAACATAACCTATAGCACAATAGTCTAGAATAACCCAACACTGAGACAACCAATCTACACCCCAATATCATATCCAGAATCTAATATACCAAGCAAAGAAAGATTCACTCGGGCTTCCAAACCCTAATAGCCACTAACTGTACCAATACACATTATCCACAGCCATTACATAGCCTGAACATGAGAACTCCCAGTTTCCAACTCCATATAGCACACGAATCACTGTAACTGATCCCAAATTCCGCAATATGAATACATATTACACCTCGAGTACCCAATCATTCCATGAAAGATATTCTAAAATTCCACTGTGCCATCAAACACACTCAAATATCAGCCGTCGATCTAGCCAGAAGGCACCGCAATACTATCGAAGTATCATCAGTCTAATCACATTACCCTTCTTTTGAGACATATACTCTCGTCAAGTCACTTCCAATTAGCAGTACCATTTCCTTAGTCATATGAGGATCATTCACCCTAATCATCTGAAGCTCAACCCTCCAATCACCTAAAAGTGCACGTGCTGCTTAAGATTCTAATGACTCTCCATTCAGAACTGAACCGTAACCTCACACACACAAATTCCAATTCTCCATAATATATCGCATATACCATACCACACTAGGATAACATAAGAACTCCATCTCCCTTTTCCTAACCACAAACATCTATGTATTCCTCTAGTCAAGAACTCTCCATCAATCCCATCTAGAAGAGAAATAACTACACATCCCATTCTTCGCATGCCCATAGGCAATATATACTTCTCTAAACCACGGTAAAACTCATCAAGAACTCTCTCTTAATTCTATTCGCTCAAGCTAAACTGCCAGGACTGAATCCTTCTATCCAAACCAAGTTGAGCAAGCCGTCAAACTCAAGAGCATTGCTGCAAAATGCCTGTAAAAGCTCATTACCTCGAACACACACAAAAATTAATCATATCTTTACCATTCTGGTTCAGTCTATTATCAAGTTATTCCATCTATCAAACTTCTCTTTTTATTCATCATCCACTAGATATTTCTCCCTCGTTGTAGCATCACAATGCCTCAATCCAGGCTTACCACACGAGATTCGAACATAAGACCACACTGTCTAAGACCCATAGGCCACTGAATGCTTTCTCAACCTTGCCCAGAAATACCACATTCCAGAATACCTTACCCCGAAGAGCTTTCTGCGAATCTGAAATTCGTTACCATTACTTCCCAGATACTGATACATAGAATCCCATAATTAACATAAAATATCACAAGTCCTAATCCTTTTCTAATGGAAACACAGTCTCTAGCCACATATACAACCTTAAGACACCTGATTATCTCATGTAAATCTTGAACGCATTAAACCATTCTCGAGAGTCATTCACTCTTGTTCCAACTGCAAATTATCTGACTTAATGAACAGAACCACTCGTGCCTTATTAGCACTCTAACACCGCAGGATATGATCTCATTCCAATACAAACAAATATCTTCCTTTTCTATACACTGAGCATTCTTTATCAACTACACTGAGCATTCTTTATCAACAACAGCTCAAGATATCCTATTATCCCCACATATCTACGAAGCACCCTATAACCTTTGTCAAAATTTTGCTTCACTCGAGCCATCCTCGGCTTATTTTCTGCAACCAGGACTGATCCGCCAGTATACCTCAAAATGGAACCAACATAGTACACAATCGTGCGATCAGCTAATCAACGACAACCTTCCCAACTTGGCCCGAAGCCATATATCAGGACACACTCAATAGCCCATAATACTTTTACTCTAATGATGCCACAATACCATAGGGAGATTAAACTCAAATCATTTACAAGTTTGTGAAAACACAGATCATCTAGTACTGTAATCCTCTGCAACTCACGCATTCATCCCCATGTCAGTTGAGTACACTCTCTTAAGCGACCTGGACTTATCAAATTTCAACACGTACTCTTCAATTACACATGAGATATTCTAAAAATATACATAAGAATCGTATCACTTAATAACACTCCGCAGGAGATAACCTACCTGCTTCACCTCAGTTTAGTATTTCAGCATAACTTCCACCGTAATACACATAACATAGTCATTTAGTCTTCCTTAGTCTGAACTCATACCACCACAAGTATTGCACTTTAACTTCCAACTAGGAGATACGAAAATATTCCCCACGTGCCCATAACTCGGGGCTACACAACAATCACAATAGGAAACGAACACTTAATAGTTCATCTGTTATCTAGCAGACTTCTTCGTCACTACCAAGCCATATAGATACACCTCGCAATACTAACATACTCATCACATGAATATACAACTGCCATTCCGGCTAAGAGGGACAATACCGAACATATAAGTTCAAAGCATTAGCTCACACAATCAGCACCTCGGTGCTCTATCCATAGGCAAAGATCCGGCCTCAAGTCCTCCAGACTGGCCCAACATACTCACGAACATCACATCTCGCCCTTGATCGGGAATCACAAACCATCAAGGCACATATAATATTGAGCGCCCATGTGCGCATACAGACGTGAGGAAAGAATTTCAAGAATTATATCTCAAGCTGAATCAAGTGCGCACGATAAGAATTCCAAGAAAGTGAAGTTTTTCCTAAAGGTTCTGCAGCCTCCTGAGGATAAATACAGATGTCTCTGTACCGATCCGCGAGACTCTACTGAACCTGCTCATGACTCGTGAGACCTAGTAACCTAGGCTCTGATACCAACTTGTCACGACCCAATTCCTAAATCCGGTCGTGATGGCGTCTCTCATGAAGACAAGGCCAGCTAACAAAACAACAATGCCCCTTTTTAATAGTTAATAAACATAAATGAATGAAAAATATGACTTAATGGCATTAATAATTGATATTTACCACCCAACACAACCCGATCGGGGTGTCACAAGTCACGAGCATCTAAAGAAGACTGAAAACAACTACTGGGCCAATAATAAGATACAAAATAAAATCTGGAATCAAAAGATAAAGTCCGGTGCCGCGAACGCTAGCGGTCACCTTGTCCACTACAGTAGTATACCAGCAGTAATACTTTCAATCAGCTATTAACCCCCTTCTGGGTGAACAATACCTACAACTGCACGCAAGGTACAGGGACTAAAGTGAGTACTCCAAATCAATGAGTAATAAGAGTAAATAATAACTAAGCGGCAAGAAATCACGTAAGAGCACTCCATCATGCTACATAGGATAGTACGACCCTTTGAGAAAACAGTAAAACCGTGAAAATCCTTTAGACAATATTTGGTTCAGTTTAAAAACCTCTTTTGAAAATATCCTCTTCCAACAATTAAGCATGTGAATGAGATATCAGATAGTGCAAGTCAGCCCCTCGGGCACAGAACTCCACCAACAAATAACACCAGGGTATCTGGTAAACAATGTAAAAAAGAAGCGTGGATGCCAATGATATGAGAGTGCTAAATGTCGTGACACGTAGTACAAACAGGAATCAATTCATGAATGCAATGCAATGCCCATGACTGCTGCAGCGTGCAACCCGATCCGTTTGGGTACCCACGCTCACTGTGAGGGTTCAGACTCCTGAGGGGATTCTATATCCCAAGCAGAATATCAGTATCACACCACTGCGGCGTGCAGCCCGATCCATCCTCAGTCCAGAAAAAGCACACATAACACTGTTGTGGTGCGTAGCCCGATCCATGCTCAGTCCAGAAATGCACATAAGCCACTAGGGTAATATTCAAATAACAGTTCTCACTTACGAACGTTAAAAATATGTAGTTTAAGTTTTAAAACCTTGAAAGTATGACTAAACAGTTCTAATTAGTATTTAACTTAGGACTGAAATCATTTAACATGCCAAGTATCATGGAAACAGTGATAATAATCCATAAAGGATTCAGTTAGTTGGCACAAGGCCCAATACAAGTATTACTCACCTCAAGATGGTCAAAGTCTAGCTCGCTATGCCCTTGCCTCTCGAATTAGCCTCCTCGTGCAACAAATTTGCCCAAAATCACAACAAATATGGCGCATTATGCTAAAGAGACAATACCTAATCGAAAGCAATTGAAAATTATCAAAATTCATGAATTTGGCAAAACCCGAGCCCCAGGCCCACTTCTCGAAAGTTAGAAAGTTTTACACAAAAATGTTCCTTATCTCGCCATGAGTCTATACATATCAAATTCACATGAATCGGAGTCCATTTGACCCCTCAAATCACAAATTCTCATTCAAAAACCCAAGCCCTAGTTCTTCATTTTTTAACCAAATTTCCATGAATTTAAATGTTGAAATCATAATTAGATGATGTTTCTAGGCCATGGGACAAACCTCCAATTGATTCCCAGTCAAAAACCTTCAAAAATCTTGTCAAAGGCTCCTAAGCTCGCTAAAAAATGGTGGAAAATGAACCTATGTCGCGGATGAAATGTTCTTAAAACATTCTGCCCAGGTGACAAATCCTTCTTCGCATTTGCATTCATTACACCACGTTCGCGAAGGACAATTTCCCAAGCCCTTCGCGTTCGCGTGGCTTGCTACGTGTTCACGTAGACCAACTGTTCCCAGCCCCAATTTCTTTCTACGTGTTCGCGGTTACTCTGCCGTGTTCGCGTAGCTTCCTGGACCCACTCCTACGCGTTCGCGACTTCCCCATCACGTTCGCGAAAGCCAAAGTCACAGCCTCCCTTTTTTTCCTCTTCGTGTTCGCGAGACTCCCCTCGCGTTCATGAAGGAGGAGACCAGAAACCAGTAACCAGCAGATCAAAATTTCCAAAAAATGACCCGTTTGGCATCCAAAACACACCCGAGGCCCCCGGGACCTCAACCAAAAGCACCAATATGACTTAAAACATTATCCAAACTTGTTCCAATCATCAAAACATGTCTAACAACACTAAAATTATCAGTTCACATCGGATTCAAGCCTAAGTTCTTCAAAAACTTCCGGAATGCACATTCTGTCAAAAACCCGACCAAACGATGTCCGAATGACCTAAAACTCTGCTCACATATCCAAAATCACCCAACGAAGCTACTGCAACTCTCAGAATTCCATTTTGACCCTTGGATCAAAATCTCACCTATCAACCGGAATTCGCCAAAATACTAACTTCGCCAATTCAAGCCAAATTCTACAACGGACCTCCAAATTTACTTCTACTTGCGCCACTAAGCCTCAAATCATCCCCCAAAGCTAACCGAATCGTCGGAAATCACATCTGAGCCCTCTAACTTACAAGTCAACTTCCGGTTGACTTTTCCAACTCAAGCCTTCCTTAAAGAGACTAAGTGTGTCATTTCTTATCAAAACTAGTCCAAATCAACTCTAACACACCATATACCGATAACGAAACATGCAGAAGCATAGAATGAGGGAAACGAAACAGTGACACATGAAACGACGGGTCGGGTCGTCACATACAAACTCCATCCCTCTCTTTTATCCGGATTGTGACCTCTTCCATGAGGAGACTTTCTCTCCTCATCCAATATGCAACCTTTTCAATTAGTTTAGGAAATCTTGCTTTTTGATTATTGAGAGTTATCTCCTTCACGTGTATCTCACATGTCTAGGTTGATAAATACTACGACTCACATGATGGAACTGGTCCATGACTGAGTTCATTTGTCATTCTTCAAAACTTCACCTGAACTTGGGCCAACAAATGCCCTCTTTTTGATGATGACAAACTCTATGCTTTTATGAATCAAAATACCTGTAAGAACTCAACTTAACCATCAGCACTTAACTTAGCATTTTAATTTATCATTAAGGACTAGGTTTAATTAGGTTATAAATATCACATTATTCAGAATAAAAATTAAAGTACAATATCTCTTCCCCTTTTTGGCATCATCAAAAAGTTGCATACAATGTGAATACCAGATTTTAGTAAGTATTCATGGCCACTTGGGCAAAGTGAAAACATGTATTAAATCATCAATAATCAATAAACATAATCAAACTATTAAGAAAAAAATCTACATAGAATAAGAGAGACAACAATTGTCATTGATAAGATATTTTTCCACCTACAAACCACAAAAAGAAAGAAAAACTTCCAAACATGAGAAAAAAATAGACAAAGTCCCAAACTGGATCACTAGAGGGTACTAGACTAGTTCAGAAGACTACAACTGGAGGACCTAAGGCTTTGAGGAACTAAAGGGCTGGGTTTGAAGAAGGTTGAGCATATTCTGAAGCATTTCTTCACTTTTCTCGTTTTCTATTGCTAGCTTAGCTCTAAAGCCATCTCTTTCAGCTTCCAATTCAGCAACACGAGCCTGAAGCCTAGTAATTTCAGCATCCTTAGTTCTACACTCTTGAACCAAAGCCCTAACCTTGCTATTCACTGGTGTCTTCAAAGATGAACCAGGTTCAACTGGAGTGGCATTGACAGGATTGTCACAAGACAATAAGGCCCTAACACCAAAATGCTCCTTGCTTGATGCCATCTCCCATTTCTTCAAAGGCACCGTTAGCCTGTCCAGCACAGTGATGAACCCATATAGAGTTGAATGTGCCTTGGAGCCATTAATGACCCTGTCCAGTAGTTTGATAATAAAAGTAGGCCAATTTATATGCTTTCCTCTCACAAGGCATTCCATAAGCACCAGGTCCATATAGTTGGCAGTATGCCTCCTCTCATGTCTGGGTAGTAGACACTTATTAACAAATTCAAACAAGACATTGTGCTCAGGTATCATCTCACTCTTCTGAACAAATCTGGCTTCAGGTACATCTTTAGCATTTGCAGCTTCACAAAAATTCCTAGTGATTTGAAGAGCATTAGGGAGAGATTCCATACATGGTCACCTTTGCCTTGTGTAGTCATCCCACCCTTCACTTGGTATGTCCAGAATCTCACCCAGTTTGATTGCATCAAACTCCACTTTTACACCCTTCACCAGACTGGAGACTACCCCATTTTTCACAGTGGCATTGGCCATAAACTCTATCAACTCATTCCTAGCCAGCCTCCCATCCATCTCAAGGACCATGTCCTTCCACCCTTGTGCAGTAAGAGCATCCATCAATCTTGTCATACCCGGCTCATCCAGGTCTTTCGACAACCTTCCTTTCAAAATTTTCCTTCTAAAAAAGATGGCAAACCTATCTTGATCCTTCTCAGATTATTCCTCTTCTTCACCACCACTCCACTCTACATCTTCTTCAACTATTTTCTTTTGTTTACCCTTCACAGCAGACCTAGTTCTTTTGGCTAAAGATGATTCAGCAGGTACAGGTACAGAAGAAGACTTCTTGGAAGAAGTCTTGGAACTCTTTGGTTTGGGTGTTGGAACCTTTTCAGTTGTTCCTCTTTCTTGATGGACCAAGTCCATATCCTCTTCTTCTTCTTCTGCAACCTCAACACTCTCCACAACCTTTGACTTTCCTTTTTCCCTCCTTTTCTTCCTGCTCTCTTCCAGAGCTTTCTTCAATTCTGCTTCACTTTGCTTGACCCTACTCCTAGTAGCTCTTCCTTTAGTTATGAGGGTACAGTAGGTTTTAGGGATGTCATTTTGCTTTTCTTTGGTGGCTTGGAGGCAGTTAGAGCCTTTTGTGTGGAAGCCTTGCACTTCTTTGGATCATAACTGGCCCCAACTTTTCACTTAGAGTTTTCCTTAAAGCTCCAGAAGCTACTGTTTTTCTAGCTAGCATTTTTTTGCCTACGAACCCTAGGTTTGGGGTTTTCAATAGGAGAAGTAGATGAAGATGTATTTGAGGGAAAAACTGGTGGAGGAGTGCCAAGATTATCTTGGGGATTAGACATGGTGGATTGTTTCTTGAAGAGTTTGGGAATTTTGGAGAGAATAAGGGCGATCAGAACTGGAGTAAAGTTTTTGACGTTATAGACTAATGAAGAAAGGTGTGGTGGGTATTTAAAGATGATTAGGATTGAATACAGTAACGGAAGATTTTTCAGGGGTCAATTAGAAGTCTAATCAAGTTATAATTCTGGTCGCTAGTGATTATTAGGCTTCACTAGATTTGAGGCAAAAATCTCAGTTTTTACAGTTCTAGGGGAACAAAACTGGTTCAAAGCTCAACGGGTAGAACTTTTTAGAATTTGATAAATGTAGGACTTCTGCTCATGATTGGAAAAATAATCTTTCTAATTGTGCAAAGTATAGAAAACATACCTGAGCTTTTCATATGTGTCACACCTCCTTTTACACCCCCGGAAGGCTATAAAGGGAGTTTTTTCAATTAAAGGACAATCGAAACGAGATTATATTATTAAAAGATTCAGAGTCGCCACTTGGGAGATTTATGGTGTCCTAAGTCACCGGTATAAAATCCCAAATAGAGGAAAGATTGACTCTGTATTACAGTCCGCGAACCAAAAATCCTGGTAAGGAATTCTGTTAACCCGGGAGAAGGTGTTAGGCACTCCCGAGTTCCGTGGTTCTCGCACGGTCGCTTTGATCATACTTGACTTATTAAATTATTTTAATTACTGATTAAGAATCTACATGCATTTTATCTTTTAATTAAAAAATTATCTAGAAACGAGTTACGCGTACGTATGCCCATTTGTTTGGCGCATCACACGAACATGTCTACAATTAATAACGCTTTATTATTATTAAGAGAGTTTGGCCAAAGTTACGCGAATGCATACTTCGGTTTTATTTTTTTAAAATCATAATTGTATTACGCGGACGTATACACAATCACAATTGTGTTTTAAACGGTCCTAAAGGTTTTTCTACGAATATTAATCATTTTTATATCTAGGTTATGCAATTAATGCGAGGGCCACACAATTTGTCATTTTTGTTTGGCACGACGTACCTCAAAATATTCTACTTAAAGGTTTCTATATTAACTCATGAGGGCCATAATTATTTGTATTATTAATATGGCTCACCTCTTATTAATTAAAAGAACTCAATTATCTAAACATTAAAGGGCCGAGATTATATTATGGTACCAGCTAACAATATACATTTTGAGGGAAAGAGTTAATGGTTTGAAGAAAAATTTGGGCCCACTGTGAGGCCCAACAACCTGTATTGTCCTTTTGAGTTACAAATGCCCATCAGTTCAGGCTAAGGTCCACGAGGGAACACAAACTGGAGCGAGACCAGCTTCAGCTTGCAATGGGGTCCTTGGTTCGAACCCTACATCAACACTTGGGGTCAGTTTTTACATTCAATTCTACAACCCACATCACTACTCGCATTTCAATTAGAAACCACATGAAAATGAAATTGAACTTGGTTCTCCAAAGTTTTGGACCACTAACTGAATATTACAACTCAAGAGTTCCAATTGCATATGCTCAAAATCAAACCAAAATGAACTAATCATACTGTTGAAACACTAAGGATCGTTTTTCCCTTAATCGCAATTATAACCTAGAAATTCAATAATACATTCAATTAAATATTTATATGAGCCCATGACCAATTTAACATGATTACCGTATTATCAAAATTTAAAGAACTTATTCAGTAACCAGACCCCAACAACTTTCACAATCATCAAAATCTCTAAGTATGGACATATACATAAACTTCAGTCCATCTAACAGATTGTCCCAAGTTTAACACACAACTCCAAATCAAATTCAGAAAATAGAATCTTAACTACTTAAAATAGAAGTCAACTGAGAAACACAGCACACTTAATAGAAAACAAAACTCAACATAACACATGATTAAATCAGAAGAAAAACAACTGCAATCATGCTTTAAAATCCTTCTTCTCATTTTTCATTTTCTTCAACTCAAAACTTCACCGAAACAAGCAGAATTTCAGGAGACGTGTACCTAGGATTGAAAGAACAAAGAAACGAAGAGGGATCATCAGTATTAACAGCAAAAAACAAAACAAGCAATAGCATAGCCCAGATCAACGATGGAAACAGCGAAACCAGCTTGAAAACTTAATGGAACAGTAGTCCTTAACAAATTGAACTAGAAAACTCTTCCAACAAAACCCCAACATTACTCCATATGAACTCTTAAACTAAATCAGAAGATGTGTTTAAGCCTTGAAAACTTCAAAAATCAATCAATAAGGGAAAATATTAAATGGAACAGTACCCTCCCTCCCGTCTCTGTATTTTTCTGATTTTTATCTCTCTATTCTCTTAGCTCTGTTGGGTCTGCATTGAAAGGCAAGAAAATGTGCCTTTATATGCAAGGAAAGTAGGGTAAACAATAGATTTCAGCTTTGCAAAATAGACCCTTTTCAAATTTTCATTTTTGCCTAGTTAGTCAAGCGAACCAACTACTAATATGAAACTCAATTAAAACCCCCACTAGAAGCTTCCTATTTCTGTTATTAGAAGATTCCCTAGCTAGGTTGCTTAAACTACCCTTCATTGATCCCGTAATTACCCCTTAAAACCAGTATGGGTCAGGCAGGCATATGGGTCAAGTTGACCCAATTCGCCGCCTACTGAAAACTCAGTTCAACTCTCTATTGGGCTTTTGATTTCCCAACTTAGATCAAGAGATACCTCAGACAACCCTTGAGTATTTAATTACAGAGTCTCAAAATTTGACAAGAGACTCAAGCCCAAACAGAAACAGGGATCCCAATTTTCTAAACTTAGCACTAAAACAAAACAAAATAATACACAAACACATTCAAACCAATGTTTCTGAATTAAAATGAAAACAAAAATATAAGCAAATCGAGCCTTTTTTCCTTACTTTATCTGATTATTGAATTATCATTACTGAATATTGAAACCAACAATAAACAGACTATTTGAACCAGCTAACTAAAAAAATAAAGGTTTCTTAAAACTAATCATGCATATGAGAGGGACGACTTTAAAGAATAGGGAAAAATACAGAAGGAGAAGAAGAAACAGATGACAATAAAAGAAAAAATGAAGGAAAAGTAAAGAAAATCAAAGAAATACCTAGAGGCATGGACAGACTTGAAGTAGCTTGAAAACCCTTCGGCTTTCTTGACAAGAACAGCTTTTAATCATGTGTTTTCGTGTGAAAACACATGATGAAAGGCCATTATAGCCTAGAATCGTCAAAAACCCCGTTGGATTTGGATTTGTGGAACTAGGGTTGTCTTTTTACATCCAGATTCGAGATGTTCTGATGGGTTTCGAATGGAGTGAGTTGGGGTTTTGGAATGAGGGAGAAAATGAGGTTCATGGGTGTTGTTTTGGTGAGGGAAGGAGGTGGCACCGCCAGCTGTGGTGGAGGATTTGAGGGTGACGCCTTAGGGTTTGGAGGATTTGACACGCTCCAATGGGATTTGAGGGGAACATAGTGTGGTAGAGGCATGAGGGAGGGGAAACAGAGCTGTGGAATAAATTTGATGGTCATCGGAGACTTGCTGCTGCCGTGGGGCAATTTTCGGCGGTGGCTGGAGGCGGCGTTACAGGGGAAGGGTGAGAGACGAAAGTGAAGATACGAGGTTCTTCGGACACCTTTAATTAAAATGACAAGGGCCTCACAGTCGTTGGATGATGGATGATGGACGGCTCAAATTATTTGAGTAATGGGAACTCAAAACCATGTCGTTTTGAAGAATGGAAAGGGCTGACCGGGTTGGGGAAACGGGTTTAGGCATGGATGGGGCGGGTTTTGTTTGGTTTGGGAGAGGAATCCGTTTGGGCTGAGTGTTTTAAAATAAAGATTGGCCCAAATTATCTTTCAATTTCCGCTTTTTCTTTTCTTTTCTAATTTCTTTTAATTTTTTTTTCTTTTTTTATTATTTTCCTTTTTCCAAAATTAAAATAAAAATAAAAAATAAAGAAAATCTAAATTACTTCCTAGAACCCAATTAACCTAAAAACACTAATTAGACCTAAATGATAATTAACATAACTAACAAATTAAAAGGAAACGCCACAAAAATCCACAAAATTATAAATACTGAAAGAAATTATTTTAATTTGAATTTATGGGAGTAATTCATATAGGGAAAAAAATCACGTTCTCACATCTGCCCCTCATTGCTCAGAAACACGAATAGTTTTCGTGCAAAGATAAAGCGAGTGGATACGAGCGATTTTTGCCCGTTTGAATACTCCATGGAAAGCATTTTTGAAAGATTTGACTGTACCCTGCTTCTGAGGTTGCCTACATATCCTTGGCTAAAAAGGAATCAGGTCAGTGTAGTTCGGGAATGTTTGGTAGCTGGGACTGCCATGAAGCCATAATTTCACTGTTGTTTTTGCTGCTGCTGCTGCTACTGCTTACTGAACCCCCTTATTACACCATGTCAAAATAAAAGGAAGCTAGACTAAACTATGATCTATGAATTACAAAATCTATCTATATTTTCAAACTTGCTCTGGTGGTTCTTGTTGACTTGTATTATCTGGGTGAAGTTTCTCTATTGTTGACTTGAGTTGTAATCTGAGATGTTTTTCCTTTCTTCAGGTGGAGGCCTGACTGCCAAAACTTGAACTACACTCTGAGATGCTTTCCTTTTCTCTAGGTGGATGCCTGATTGCTGAACTTTAATTGTACTTTGAGATGTTTTTCCTTTTATCCAAGTGGATGCCTGACCGCTGAACTTGAACTATATTTGAGATGTTGCCCCTTTTCTCCAGGTGGACGCCTGATTGCTGAACTTGATTTATATTCCCTTGCTCTCCAGAAGGGCTCCTGACTGCTAAACTTAAAATGTATTCCCATGCTCTCCAGGCATGCTCCTGACTACTAAACTCGAAATATATTCCCATGCACTCCAGGCGGGCTCCTGATTGCTAAACTTGAAATGTATTCCCATTCTCTCCAGGCGGGCTCCTGATTACTAAACTTGAAATGTATTCCCATGCTCTCCAGGCGGGCTCCTAACTGCTAAACTCGAATTATATTCCCATGCTCTCTAGGCGGGCTCCTGACTGCTGACTTGAAATGTATTCCCTGCTCTCCAGGCGGGCTCCTGATTGCTGAACTTGAATGTATTCCTTGCTCTCCAGGCAGACTCCTGACTGCTGAACTTGAATGTATTCCCTGCTCTCCAGGCGGGCTCCTGACTGCTGACTTGAATGTATTCCCTGCTCTCCAGGCGGGCTCCTGACTGCTGCATTCCCTGCTCTCCAGGCGGGCTCCTAACTGCTGAACTTGAATGTATTCCTTGCTCTCAAGGCGGGCTCCTGACTATTAACCTCGAATGTATTCCTTGCTCTCCAGGCAAGCTCCTGACTGCTGACTTGAAATGTATTCCCTGCTCTCCAGGTGGGTTCCTAACTCTGGACTTGAAATGTATTCCCTGCTCTCCAGGCGGGCTACTCACTGCTAACTTTAAATTTATTTCCTGCTCTCCAGGCGGGCTCCTGACTGCTGACTTGAAATGTATTCCCTGCTCTCAAGGCAAGCTCCTGACTGCTGACTTGAATGTATTTCTTGCTGTCCAGGCGGGCTTCTGACTGCTGACTTGAAATGTATTCCCTGCTCTCCAGGCGGGCTCCTAACTGCTAAACTTGAATGTATTCCCATGCTCTCCAGGCGGGCTCCTGACTGCTAACTTGAAATGTATTCCCTGCTCTCCAGGCAGGCTCCTGACTGCTAAACTTGGATGTATTCCCTACTCTCCAGGAGGGCTCCTGACTACAGACGTAAAATGTATTCCCTGCTCTTCAGGCGGGCTCCTAACTGCTAAACTTGAATGTATTCCCATACTCTCCAGGCGGGCTCCTGATTACTAAACTCGAAATGTATTCTCTGCTATCCAGTTAGGCTCCTGACTGCTGACTTGAAATGTATTCCCTTCTCTCCAGGCGGGCTCCTGACTCGAAATGTATTCTCTGCTCTCCAGTCAGGCTCCTAACTGCTAAACTTGGATGTATTCCCTGCTCTCCAGGCGGGCTCCTGACTGCTGACTTGAAATATCTTCCCTTGTTCTCCAGGCGGGCTCCTGACTGCCGAAGTCGAACTTTTTCTCCCTGTTCTCCAAGCGGGTACCTGATTCCAACAAAAATAGACAAAACAAAGGAAATTTTCTACCACAGTTTGGTAGCTGGGCACATAGGTGAGTGTTAAACTAAATCATTCTACCGACTATTATTAAGAATTCGAAAGCTAAGTCCGAGGTCCTGACAACTCTCAATTAAACGACAATTATAGATCTGAGTTGTATCTTATAAAGGTATTACTTCCGCTAAATCCTGTTATATAGGAGGGCTTTAAACTACGTCCTATTATCCAGGAAGGTCCTGAAAATTAAAATCAAGTCTTATCCTAAAAAATGACACTCTTACTACTGAATTATACCACCCTACAACAGAATTTACGCTACATCTTGTTACCTAATGGAAATAACTTGGTCCCATTATACAGGGGGCGGGAGGGGGGGTCCTGAAAACTCCTAATTGAATCCTATCTTAAACATGCAAACTTTGGAGCCAACATATATTCCTTATGCTAAACTATATTATTCATGATTGATTTGAAATTTAACTAAGCCACATTTTCTAGGAGGGTCCTGAGAGTTTACGGTCAAACATGTTTTGGTGCTTGCTCTTTCCCCTGCGGAGAGTTTTTCCGAAACAAATGAAATTTTCTGCCCCTGTTTCAATCAAAGGAAAATCTTGTCAGTTTAAAATGATGATTAGTTGATGGCATTCTTACTGAGGATGCCTCTGCTGCCATGTTCTGCTTTGACCTGCTCCTCCGGATTGGCCTTGAACTGTTTGACTTTTTGACTGACTTTCAAACCCCACGACCTTTGACGACCCGATTGTTCTATACCCATACTGTCACCTTTGATACCTTTTATCTGAACATTTGCATCTCCTGCGACATTACCCAGTCATTCTACCGATGAAACTTTCGGTGATTCCTTGTATCCCACTTTACATCATGCTATCTTTGGTATGTTCTGGCTACACTGTTCTTTGCAATTTTTGAATCTGGTAGAGAGCTTTGAAATCCTTTCTTATTAGCTATGACCAAAACTGACATTGAGACATCATAGAGAAACAGACCCCCAAAAAGACGAAATGCAATAACCTTAAGAGTTAAGGATAAAGAAAATCCAAAACTGGACGACTTACTAAAAGGAAAAAGGGAAAGAGACTTATCTGAGTGGAACAGCTGGTACCATTGATTATGACATGCATTTTGGACTAATCGGCCCAATTCGTCTAACCAATCCATTTTGAGTTGCCATACTTTGTTGCTCCAGAATTCCATAACCTGATTTCTTCACCTGAACCCTAACCTTATTCATCCTGCGGTGTCTTGAACGGTTTTCATCCACCTCTCCCATTTATTCACTTCTCAACTCACTTTCGCCTTAAGATGCCCGTGAGAGTTTTCACTAATAAGACTTTCTCATTTCGATTTCTCTCAACTCACTTTCGCCTTAAGGTACCCGTGAGGGTTTTCACCAATAAGAGTCTCTCATTTTGATTTTTATCAACTCCCGTCGCCTTACGATGCCCGCGAGGGTTTTTACCAATAAGACTCTCATTTTTCATTACTTTCCTGCTTGGACTGGAGTATTGCCCCTGATATGAATCACCTCTTCTTGCTCGACTTGGCATTTCTTGAAGACTGATCAGAAGGTCTTTCTTTGGACCGTAATGTGGGCTTTTGGATAGGGTTAGAAAGAAAGGGCATTAAAGGCTAAAATGATTCAAATGGGTTTAAAATTACAACTTTTGGAATCAGATTTCTTACAACAACCGCAACTTCTGCCCTAGTTTCTTTGCTTGGGGACTTTTGGATCTTTATTTTGATGGGACCGAACCGTGAGGCTGCCTACGTATCCTTAAAAGGAATCAGGTCGAATGTAGTTCATGTTATAGAAATGACTTTGTTGTTTGTGATTTTTCCTTTTCTTTTTCTTTCTCTTTCTCTTCTTTTCCTTTCTTTCTTCCTTTTCTCTTTTTGTTGTTTTATTGTTTTTCCTTTTTGTTTTCTTTTTCTTCTCTTTCTTTTTTCTTTTCTCCTTCCTTTTTCTTCTCTCTATTTTAATTCTTTTTTCTTTTACCTTTTTCCTTTACTTATCCTTTACGCTTGCATTTCTTGAACTTTGCTACTGATTCCAAAAGAGGGGTATGAAAAAAAAGGCTTAAAGGGGTGCCAAAAGATAAAGTGTTTAGATAGCAGAACAAAATGTCTTCGTCATTCCAATCTCCAAAACATGCCATGTACAAACAAATGCAATTAAATCAAAGGAAATCATACATAATATCTCTTGACCACATCAGAATTGATGGTCATTTCTACACACTTGCCTTCTATGTCTGTTAAATACAAAGCATGATTGGAAAACACTCTCGTCTCGATGAACGACCCCTGCCAATTTGGGGCGAACTTGCCTTTGGCCTCAGCCTGATGTGGAAGGATACGTCTCAACACTTGCTGACCCACTTCGAACTTTTGTGGACGCACCTTCTTATTATATGCTCTTGCCATTCTCTGTTGATACAATTGGCCATGACATACTGCTGGCAACCTTTTCTGATCGATCAAACTCAATTGCTCCAGGCGGGTTTTGAACCATTTATCGTCATCAATTTAGGCTTTTCCGACAATCCAAAGGATGGGATTTCCACTTCTACGGGTATCACTGCTTCGGTACCATACACCAGCAAATAAGGAGTCGCCCCTACTAAAGTACGAATAGTAGTGCAATATCTCAACAATGCAAGAGGCAACTTTTTATGCCACTGTCTAGAACTCTCCGACATTTTCCGGAGTATCTTTTTTATATTCTTGTTGGCTGCCTCAACTGGTCTGTTTGCCTTTGGGAGGTAAGGGTTGGAATAACGATGTGTAATCCTGAACTGTCGACATACCTTTTTCATCAGATGACTATTGAGATTAGCCCCATTGTCTGTAATGATCACCTTTGGTATCCTAAACTGACAAATGATATTTGAGTGCACAAAATCAACCACCGCTTTCTTGGTTACAGACTTGAATGTTTTGGCCTCAACCCACTTGGTGAAATAGTCAATGGCCACCACAATAAACCTATGCCCATTCGATGCTGCTGGCTCAATTGGCCCAATGACATCCATGCCCCACGTAACGAAAAGCCATGGTGCGGACATCGTGTGCAATTCCGATGGTACAGAGTGAATCAAATCTCCATGCACTTGACACTGATGACATTTGCGCACGAAACTGATACAATCTCGCTCGGAGAATCTTCTTTGCTAACACGTACCCACTCATATGTGATCCATAAACTCCCGAATGTGCTCCGATCATAATAGCTATGGCCTGTCTAGCATCTATGCATCTCAACAACCCAAGATCTAGAGTTCTTTTGTATAATACCTCTCCACTAAGAAAAATCCACTTGCCAACCGTCGAATTGTTCTCCTTTGACCACCTGTGGCCTGCACTAGATACACTCCCATTCTGATGTATTCTCTAATATTGTGGAACCATGGCTCACCATCAAGTTCCTCTTCCACCACATTACAGTAAGCATGCTGATCGCGTACCTGAATCTGCAAAGGGTCCATATAAGCTTTATCTAAATAATGCAACATTGATGCCAAAGTAGCCAAAGCATCGTCAACCTCATTATGAATCCTCAGAATGTGCGTGAACTCTATTGATTGAAACCATTGACAAAGATCATGCAAGCATTTTTAGTATGGTATGAGCTTCAAATATTGTGTTTCCCATTCACCTTGAATTTGGTGTACCAGAAGGTCCCCCATGACCAAAACTTCCTGGACATCCATGTCTATAGACAACCTCAAACCCAAGATACACGCCTCATACTCAGCCATGTTGTTAATACAATAGAAAGGAAGCTAAGCCGTAACAGGGTAGTGTTGCCCTATTTTAGAAATAAGTACCGCTCCTATCCCAAAGCCTTTCATATTGGCAGCCCCGTCAAAGAAAATCTTCCATCCTGGCTTCTCAACGTGTTCCAACTCATCAACATGCATTACCTCTTCATCAGGGAAGTATGTCTTCAAAGGTTTATATTCTTCATCCACCGGATTCTCGGCCAAATGGTCAGCCAATGCTTGAGCTTTCATTGTCGTCCGATTTATGTAGATAATGTCAAATTCTGTGAGCAAGATCTGCCACTTCGCGAGCCTTCCTGTGGGCACAGGCTTTTGAAAGATATACTTCAACGGATCTAACCGAGAGATGAGGTAAGTGGTATAAGATGACAGGTAATGTTTCAACTTCTGTGCTACCCAAGATAGGGCGCAACACGTCCTCTCAAGATGAGTATACTTAACCTCATAAGTTGTGAACTTCTTGCTGAGATAGTATATGGCATGCTCTTTCCTACCGGTGATGTCATGCTGACCCAACACACAATCAAATGAATTGTCCAAAACCGTCAAATACAAAATCAAAGGCCTCCCTGGTTTTGGCGGGACCAACACCAGGGGGTTTGACAAATACCCCTTTATCTTATTGAATGCTTCTTGACACTCGTCTGTCCACTTGACTGCAGCATCCTTCTTTAACATCTTGAAGATAGGCTCACACGTTGCCGTAAGCTAAGCAATAAACCTGCTGATGTAATTCAACCTCCCCAACAAACTCATCACCTCAGTCTTGTTCCTCGGAGGTGGCAGTTCTTATATGGCTTTGATATTTGATAGTTCCAGTTCAATACCTCAACGGTTGACTATAAATCCCAGCAATTTTCTAGATGGAACACCGAAATCGCACTTCGCAGGATTGAGCTTAAGATTGTGCCTGCGAAGCCTTTCGAAGAACTTTCTCAGATCCCTAACGTGGTCAGACTACTTCCTAGTCTTTACAATTACATCATCCACATACACCTCGATCTCCTTGTGTATCATGTCGTGGAATATGGTTGTCATTGCCCTCATGTAGGTTGCCCAAACATTTTTCAAACCAAATGGCATGACCCTGTAGCAGTATGTTCCCCATGGTATGATGAATGTTGTCTTTTCTACATCTTCCTCGTCCATTAAGATCTGGTGATATCCCGCATAATAGTTCACAAAAGAACCAATCTCGTGTTTTGCATAATTATCAATCAGTATGTGGATGTTTGGTAGTGGGAAGTTATCCTTTGGACTTGCTTTGTTGAGATAACGGTAATCAACGCACACCCTGGTCTTACTATCCTTCTTCGGCACAGATACAACGTTGGCTAACCATGTGGGATATCGCGTGACCCGAATGACTTTTGAATCAAACTGCTTGGTAATCTCTTCTTTGATCTTTACACTCATTTCAGTTTTAAATTTCCTCAGCTTCTGCTTGACGGGAGGGAATGCCGGGTCAGTGGGCAATTTGTGAACCACCAAGTCAGTGCTTAGACATAGCATGTTATCATATGACCATGCAAAAATATCTTTATATTCAAACAATGCTTTGATTATCTCCTCCCTGATTTGTGGTTCAAGATGGACACTTTTTTAGTTTCCCGAACATTATCTTGATCTACTAAGTTGATTGCTTCTGTATCATTCAGGTTAGGTTTGGGTTTTTCCTCAAAATGGCTTAATTCTTTACTGATCTCTTCAAAAGCCTCATCATCATATTCCACTTCATCATCACACTCAATTTCTTGTATTATTATTTTAGAATTAGATTGGCATTTAAGACTGGGCCAGAGATTCCTCATGCATGTCATGTCACTGAAACCAGCATAAAAAGGATTGTACAAGAAAGAAAAGAAAGTAACAAAAATAAAAACTATCAGGAATGAAAAAGAAGGGAAATTGCATTTCATTGAAATTTTAAGATAACAAGGTTTAATTCATCCAAACGGACAGAACATAGAATCTGAATTACAACCTTGGGAATAATCCACATTAAACTAAAAGAAAAATCAAAGCCGACTACCAAGACTCCCTCCGAGTAGGAAGAGGAGTAGTTTCCCAATTGTTGATCTTTGCACAGGGCCCCACAAATTGCACATCTGCCTTGCTCGATCCCTCTCCAACTTCCACCATATTCACCTCGTCGAACAACTTTTCAAACCTTTCAAGCAACTCCATATCAGGACCAACCACATAACCGGGCATTGTTGTTATTGGGCGCTTCTTAGTACCAGGCCTGACAAAGGATCGGGAGAGACATGGGATAGGCTTTGGAAGAACCCATGCTCTCTGTTTCGACTTTCTGGCTTGCCTTATGTCTACAGATGTAGGCTTAAACCCCAAACCAAAAGTATCGGAAGAGACACTGGCTGTACGATGCCTTGCAGAGAAGCACCCAAGCCCTTTCCAAGTACGAAGCCATTATTCAACATCTCCGAAGCCACCATGACTGATACGGCCGTTACTTTAGGAACCAGAATGCTTTTCCCCTCTGGGATCTTCTCAACTGATACTATGTCAAAGACCTGATAGACCCAAGGACCCTTGACGTCTTCAACTTCGATGAAAGGTACAATGGCATCACTCAGGGCACACAGATTATCCTCGTCGTGCACCACAATTTCATATCTGTCCCATTCAAATTTAATCATCTGGTGCAGGGTAGACGGCACTGCCTTGGCGGCCTGAATTCAGGTAGACGATCAAAAGATTGTAAGAAATCACCACAACCAGCACTTTAAATTCCATAATAAATTCAACTGGCCCTATTGTCAGTTCCAGTACTATATCCCCAACTGAATCTTTCCCTCCAGCTTCGAACACCCAAACGCAAATACTATTCTTGTGAATTCTTTCATTGTCCACTTTCAATTTGTCTAGGGTGGAGAGAGGGCAAATGTTTGCACTGGACCCATTATCAATTAGTACCCGGGTAACCACAAAATCTTCGCACTTCACCGTAAGATAAAGGGATCTATTATGCTCAGTACCCTTCATGGGCAATTCATCATTAGAAAAAGTGACTCTGTTTACCTCAAAAATCTTGTTTGCTATCTTGTCCATATGGTTTACAGAGATCTTGTCAGGAACGTGGGCCTCATTCAAGATTTTCATCAACATTCGACGGTGCTCGTCCGAATGGATTAACAATGAAAGTGATGAGATCTGAGCTGGGGTCTTCCTCCACTGCTCTGCAATAGAATAGTCTTGCACCTTCATCTTCTTTAAGAACTCTTCCGCTTCTTCTTCAGTCACAGCGTTCTTCACTAACACTGGGTTATCTTTGGAGGTTTTGGCCTTTCTTAATTCCTCGGGGGCAAAGCATCTCCCCGAGCGAGTCATATCATGGGTCTCACAAACTTCGTCTTTAACCTCTTTTCCTTTATAAGTTGTCGTCATTCGGTCATAATTCTAAGGGACGACCTTGCTGTTGACTATTGGTAGCTGAATTATTGGTTTGATAACAACCGGCTCTGTGTGAGCACATTCCACAACCACAGCAGGCTTGTTTACTACCCCTAGTACTACCACTTTTGCTTTTCCCTGTTTCACTGCAACCCCGCTTGATGATTCCTTCTCAACTATTACGACTGGTTTATTGTGTGTCCCGTTTAACTTGATCAACCACTTCCCACTAGTTGACTTTTCACTCGGCCTGACTTCAGTGGACCTGATCATTATTACAGTCCGCGAGGGATTCTTAGGCTCTCCTCCTTTATGCACTATCTCAATCATATTGGTCTCATGATGGGCCGACAACGGATTCTGGTTGATATTGGGCGCTTTTGGGGCTTGAACCTCGATTCGATGGGTATTAATGAGCTCTTGAATAGCTGTTTTCCATTTCCAGCATTTCTCTATGTCATGCCCCGGAGCCCCTGAACAATATTCACAACTCACCGAGTGGTCAAGATTTCTCGGAGAGGGGTTTAGCAGCTTAGGCTCAATTGGATTCAACATACCCAACCGTCTCAATCTGTGGAATAGACTGGTATATGATTCTCCCAATGGAGTGAAAGTCTTTTTCTACTACAACCTCTCATTCTTGTAGTCTTAGTTTGGTCGCAAACCTATTCCAGGGGGATTTCTATAGGCTCTTGGGGGTGGATAGGTATTTTGTGGTTGAGTAGGTGTTTTGTGGGGTTGGCGCATGCCATTGTGTGTGGGCAGGAGGTTGAGTTTATGTTTGAGCATGATGGACAAAGAAGTGGGGATCTGGCGGTGGGTAGTAGTATTGTGGTGGGCTATATGGAGTGTGTGGGTAAGTTTGGTGGTGGGGTTGAGGCTAGTTATAGTAAGGTGATGGGCCCCTGGACCAAGCTCTTGACTCAATCATTCCAACGTCCTCTTTCTTCTTCTTTCCCAATACACCCCCAGTGCCGCTTTGAATGGCCTGGGTGGTCGCCTTGATTGATGAATAGCTCATGATTTTGTTGGATTTGAGTCCTTCCTCTACCATGCTTCCCTTTTTACCACTTCGTTAAAGGATTTCCCTACTGCTGACACCAAGTGACCAAAATAAGTGGGCTCTAAGGCCTACAAGAAATAGTCAACCATTTCACTCTCTTTCATCAGAGGGTCAACCCTCGCTGCTTGCTCTCTCCAACGGAAGTCATATTCTCTTAAACTCTCCCCGGGCTTTTTCTCAATTTTTCTCAATGACAAACTGTCTAGGACAATTTCAAGATTATACTGAAAATGGTAGGCAAATGCTTGGGCTAGATCATCCCAAGTGTACCATCGACCATGATCTTGTCGGGTGTACCATTCCAAAGCCGAGCCACTTAAACTTTGACTGAAATACGCCATCAGTAATTCATCTCTCTCCTGCTCCTCTCATCTTGCTACAAAAACCTCTCAGATGTGCCACTGGATCACCATGCCCGTCATATAAATCAAACTTGGGAAACTTGAACCCCGATGGTAATTGGACATCTAGGAACAGATATAGGTCTTTATATGCCACACTTACTTGACCACCTAGCCCTTGCATATTCCTGAAGGATTGCTCCAAGCTCTTGACTTTTCTAATCATCTCCTCCTGCTCAGAATTCTTAGAAGGCTTCTCAATTTCTACCAAGAGATCAAAATGAGGAGTGTAAGAACATGGTTCTAGTGCTTTGAAGGTCGGTTCTGGGGGGTAATAATGATTGTCGTGAGTCTGGAACAGAGGCTCGCTGGAAGATCGGTGCAATGCAGCAGGTAGAGGTACCACAAACACAGGAGTGATTGGTGGAGGAGGGTATGGGACTTATTTGGGTTGTGGAGCTAGTAGTGTTTGGGAGGTGGTGCCATAGCATTGTTGGTAGGTGGGAAAGGCTGGAGATGAATTCACAGTGGGAGGCTCCTGAGGTTGGGTCAATGGTGGGATATAAATAGGGTTGGCAGGATAAACCGGTGGTGGATTCCCCTTTGACCAGGCCTAGTATATTTCAGCCATTTTTTGCTTTAAATTATGCATCTATTCTTTCATTGCATTAACATCCAATTCATTCACCTCTCTTTACGGATCGACAATACTCGCCTCTAGTTCTTGGTTGGCCATGTTCAGATTGTCCTTGGACCGAGTGTTGTAGGAGTGAGGTGCCAGAATGCCAATCAACTAACCACCTGCCTGGACTCGATACATCAACAACAATTTTGTTAGCGGTTAGGATTTTAACAGATTGGTAACCGCACATTTTGGGGCATGAATGCACCTAAGAAGTTAACCGTTTCTATTATGCCTTTGATCAGTTGCATGCATCATACTGGCTTTTCCTTATTTGTATTTGCAAGTTCTCTTTTTCCTCTTTTTCTTTCTCTTTTTTTCATTCTTGCCTTTGCTTTCTCTTTGTTTTTATTCTCTCATTTCCCTCTCTTGTTTTTCTATTGTTTCTTTCTCTCGGTTTCTTATTTTCTCTCTTTTCCTTTTCTCTTTCTTTCTTGTTTTTCCTCTCCTTTTTCCTTCTCTTTTTTTATTATTTGATTACGGTCGAATCCTATGGAGATTGCCTACGTATCATGACACAGCATGAATCAGACCAAGCGTAATTCCTGGGGATATGAATGAAAAATACATACAAATATTTTGGAATTCAATTTTTCATAAAAAGCAAATACTTTGATTACAATGACTCAAAAACTCACAGACTCAAAAGAAACTAATAGATTCTGAGAAGATGGAAATACAGGCTCAAAAGGACCTAACAGATTCAACAATAACTAACAGACTTCAACAGCAAGAAAGTACAGTCTCAAGCAAAGATCACGAATACATTAAGGCCTCAAAAGCTCCTGGGGATGCGGGGCGTCATTCGGCCTCGCACCGGGCCTATCTGCAAGATCCTATTTGAGCCTTTCCAAATCACTCATTACTTGCCGGACAAATGTCATCACTGCCGCGAAGAAAGTGGTGCGGGTCATATCCTCACATGTTTGGCATTTCACCATAATATAATATCTACCGGGCCCTAGCCTCCAAAGTTTGTCCGGCTGCATGGCTCTCTTCTTGAAATTGTTGCAGATCCCTTTCTAGCGTGCTATCAAGGCGTAACAATGCTCCCTCTCATCTTTGAAATCTCTTGCCTGCTTAACCATTTCATTTTCAAGGACCTTGACCTTTTTCTTCGTATTCACCATCCCCTTATTGTATTTCTTCTTCAATTGTCGAACGAGATTGGCCTATTTCCCTGCATCCTTAGCTAGCTTGACTCGGGCATTTGCTAGTTCCGCTTCAGTCTTTTGCAAATCATCCTCGAAATCACTTGCCTTTTGGGTAAGACTGTAGATGAGCTTTTCGTCTTTTCTGCTCCTGCCCGGGTTTTCAATTGCTATTTTCATCTTCCGTATTTGGGCTTGGAGAGCTTCATTCTCTTGGGCCAACTTTCTTCTCCCACATTTGGCTTCTTGTGCTTGGAGATCATTGTTGAATTCCATGTTTCTCAGTTTTTCTTTCAGAGCCTGAATCTCAGCTTGATATGTTTTTTCTTTTTTCCCCCATGCTAATCTTTCTTGGATTTTGTCGTCAAAAGCTTGAACATAAGGTCTTTTGGCAAGCCTCTCGGGCTCGGGTTCTGGCTCGTTGTTCACGCAAGACCTTTCCTCAATCCAAGCAGCATAATTTGGATCTACATCCACCTTTGCAATATTGGGTACATGAGTGCCATTTTTTAGATACCGACAACTATTCCAATCCTGCTGAACTAAAGCCTCGGGCAATGCAGCTTCTGGATGCAACTCTATGACCTGGGTGCTTAAATCTTCATCTTCGGGCACAATCTCATATCTTCCCAATTGCCTCAAGACCCTCTGCGGTGCATATGGCTGGATACTCCTTACACCCATTATCCTCAGGTAACCTTTGGTAGCAGTCATGTATATGGTCTCTATCCTCGGGAGCCATCCTATAGTCCACTCAACCTGACCTGCTTTGAGAGCTTTCAAATGAGATACCCATGCTTCAAACCCTTCTGGCACATTGTAATCCTTTAACCTCTCTTCGTAAGAGGTGATGAAGTTATCTGGGCTCGAGCCATAACTCATGAATCTGGGGTGATGGCGAAGATGCTCTATCAACCACATTTGTAGAAGGATATTGCAACCCTCAAAGAATTGAGCCCTGGCTTTGCATAAAGTCAATGCTCGATAGATATCCGCCAGTACCAACGAGGCAAGTGTATGATCTTCCTTGGTAGTGAGGATTTATGCAACTCTGGCCATATGAATATCAACTATCCCTTTCTCATATGGGAAAACCATAATTCCCAAGAATGCCACAATAAATGCAAACAGACGATGAATTTGCCAAAGGCCCTTATCTTGCTTGTTGCTCAGCCCCTTTTTAGGCATTTCGAAAACAACAGAGTGCCCAAACCTGAAGTATAAGAAATGGAAAGCACAACACCCGTTGCTTACACGGTCTTTCTTCATCTGTTTACTGATATTCATGAGGTCAAAAAACTTGTGCACCGATGGAGCCCTCGAAACTATAAGTTGTTGCTTCCTCAAATCCCGCTCAAACTCAATGTACCCAGCTATTTCCTCCAAAGTAGGGGTGATCTCAAAGTCTGAGAAACGAAAAACATTATGGACTGGGTCCCAGAAAGTTATCAGAGCCTTGATCAGATCGTCCCGTGGTTTAATCTCAAAGATGTTTATAAGAGCGCCCAACTACTTTTTCACCCATTTCTGACCATCTTCATCTAGATCATTCCACCACATACGCAAGTGCACCCGAGCCTGCTACCTGACTACTTCTGGTGAATCCTGGATAGTATTTATTTGTTCCTGTAGAAGATTAAGTTTAGGGTTGACTCTAGTGGACCCTTTTTGAAAAATAGGTTTCCAATTTATATACAAGAAATCAAAGGACCATGATCCCTCCCTTTATATGCCAATCTTATCCAAATGACTATTTTTTATAAATATGGCCACTTCCGCACGAATTTTGAGGCCAGGGAGGACTATTTTACGACATTTCACAAACTTGTCCATTCTATTATGAAAATAGCCCTTCGACAACTAAAAAATACTATAAGGCTATCTTGGCAAGAACGGTTATTGCAGAAGCTGAATCGGCTTATTTTGACCAAAACTATATTTACTTGACCCCTGACTCTATTTTTTCTCTTTTTTTCCAAAAATAAGGCCAAACCATATGTAGGTTGCCTATGGATCCCACATCCGGTAAGAATCAGACGTGCGTAGTTCGGTCAGCTTTGACTCTTTTGAAATAACTCTTTCTGAAAATTTTTGGCAGAGTTTCGAGATATTTTCGAATATTGGGTTTTTCTTTAGAACGAGGCTTTATTTCTTCCTTACATCACTCTTAGTTTTTCTTTTTGCTTTATTTACCCTAGCCGATCAACATGCAAGCCGAAACAAATAAATGTTCATATAGCACATAGAATGCATCCGGATGGTCAGTCATTTTGGGCACACCTGTCCTAGACGGATCCATCCCTTGTGTTGAGTCCCCTAAGTCAAATGCACAAGCACTCCTACTAGGGATCCGGCATGAAGCTTGCATTTTTCTAGGTTTAAATCCTGGGGTTTTGGTCTAGACTTGGGGTACCCGAGAGGACAACTAGGGCCGAGGAGGGGGCGATGTACCGAGAGCACTAAAGTCTGCCCGGCCTTGTCGCTTGCCTAGCCTCACTCTATTTGGTATAATTTCTACAGAAAAAGCGGTCTACGCAAACATATGCACCATTTTTAGAAGACTCAGAAGGGGTGGCGTAAGAAAACAATTATATACAATTCAACAATATTAAAGCGGTAAACAAATATCATTTAGCACAAAAGGTTCACAAAATACAGTAATATCAACAATAAATGAATCCAAGTAAAAATCATTAACAAGCTCAAATTCTTGAACCCTGAACCAAAAGTTTTGGGTTCATTGTCCCCAGCAGAGTCGCCAGAGCTGTCGCACATCTTTTTAAACCCTCAGAAGGGTATAAAGAGAGTTTTTGCAATTAAAGGACAATCGAAATGGGACTATATTATTAAAAGATTTAGAGTTGCCACTTAGGAGATTTATGGTGTCCCAAGTCACTAGTTTAAAATCCCGAATCGAGGAAAGATTGATTCTGTATTACAGTCCGCGAACCAAAAATCCGGGTAAGGAATTCTGTTAACCTGGGAGAAGGTGGTAACACTCTCGAGTTTCGTGGTTCTAGCACGGTCGCTATGATCATACTTGGCTTATTAAATTATTTAATTACTAATTTAGAACCTACATGCATTTTTCGCTTTTAATTAGATGCATTATTTTGAAACGGATTACGCGTAAATATACCCATTTGTTTGGAGCGTTAAAATCGTGTCACACGAATGTATCCACCATTAATAACGCTTTATTATTATTAAGAGAGTTTGGCCAAATTTGCGCAAACGCAAACTCCGGTTTTATTTTTTTAAATTGTAATTGTATTACGCGGATGTATACACAATCATAATTGTGTTTTAAATGTCCCTAAAGGCTTTTCTACGAATATTAATCATTTTTATATCTAGGTTATGAAATTAATGCGAGGAACACGCAATTTATCATTTTTGTTTGGCACAGCGCACCTCAAAATATTCTACTTAAAGGTTTCTATATTAACTCATGAGGGCAATAACTATTTGTATTACTAATATGGCTCACCTCTTATTAATTAAAAGAAATCAATTATCTAAACATTAAAGGGATGAGATTATATTATGGTGCCAGCTAACAAAATATATTTTGAGGGAAAGATTTAATGGTTTGAAGAAAAATTTGGGCTCACTATGAGGCCCAACAGCCTGTATTGTCCTTTTAAGTTATAAATGCCCATCAGTTTATGCTAAGGTCCAAGAGGGAACCCAAACTGGAGCGAGACCAGCTTCAACTTGCAATGGGGTCCTTGGTTCGAACCCCCACATCAACACTAGGGGTCTGTTTTTACATTCAATTCTACAACCCATCACTACTCGCATTTCAATTAGAAACCACATGAAAATGAAATTGAACTTGGTTCTCCAAAGTTTTGGGCCACTAATTGAAGATTACAACTCAAGAGTTCCAATTGCATATGCTCAAAATAAAACCAAAATGAACTAATCCTATTGTTGAAACACTGAGGATCATTTTTCCTTTAATCATAATTATAACCCAGAAATTCAATAATACATTCAATTAAATTAGTATATGAGCCCATGAAAAATTTAACATGATTACCGTATTATCATAATTTAAAGAACTTATTCAGTAACCAGACCCCAACAATTTTCACAATCATCAAAATCTCCTAATATGCGCATATACCTGAACTTCAGTCCATCTAACAGATTGTCCCAAGTTTAACATACAACTCCAAATCAAATTTAGAAAACAGAAGCTTAACTACTTAAAATAGAAGTCAGCTGAGCAACACAGCACACTTAATGGAAAACAAAACTCAACGTAACACATGATTAAATCAGAAGAAAAACAACTGCAATCATGCTTTAAAATCCTTCTTCTCATTTTTCATTTTCTTCAACTCAAAACTTCACCGAAACAAGTAGAATCTCAAGAGACGTGTACCTGGGATTGAAAGAACAAAGAAACGAAGAAGGATCAGTAGTGTTAACAGCAAAAAACAAAACCAGCAACAGCACAACCCAGATTCAACGACGGAAATAGTGAAACCAGCTTGAAAACTTAATGGAACAGTAGTCCTTAACAAATTGAACCAGAAAACTCTTCAAAAAAAAACCCAATATTACTCCATATGAACTCTTAAACTAAATCAAAAGATGAGTTTAAGCCTTGAAAACTTCAGAAATCAATCAAGAAGGGAAAATATTCAATGGAACAGTACCCTCCTTCCCGTCTTTGTATTTTTCTGATTTTTTATCTTTCTATTCTCTTAGCTCTCTTGGGTCTGCTTTGAAAGTCAAGAAAAGTGCCTTTATAGGCAAGGAAAGTAGGGTAAATAACATATTTCAGCTTTTTAAAATAGATCCTTTTCTAATTTTTATTTTTGCCTAGTTAGTCCCTCATTTTCTGGCTTGGTGTTCAAGCTAACCAACTACTAATCTGAAACTCAATTAAAACCCCCACTAGAAGCTTCCTATTTCTATTATTAAAAGATTCCCTAGCTAGATTTCCTAAAAAAACCTTCACTGACCCCATAATTACCCCTTAAAACCAGTATGGGTCAGGCAGGCATATGGGTCAAGTTGACCAAAATCGACAGGCCTACTGAAAACTCAGTTCAACTCTCTATTGGGATTTTGATTTCCCAACTCAGATCAAGAGATACCTCAGATAACCCTTGAGTAATTATTTACAGAGTCTCAAAATTTGACAAGAGACTCAGGCCCAAACAGAAACGGGGATCCCAATTTTCTAAAATTAGCACTAAAACAAAATAAAATAATACCTAAACACATTCAAACCAATGTTTCTGAATTAAAATGAAACAAACAAAAATATAAGCAAATCGAGCCTTTTTTCCTTACATTATCCGATTATTGAATTATCATTACTGAATATTGAAACCAACCAATAAACAAACTATTTGAACCAACTAACTAAAAAATAAAGGTTTCTTAAAACTAATCATGCATATGAGAGGGACGACTTTAAAGAACAGGGAAAAACACAGAAGGAGAAGAAGAAACAGATGATAGTAAAAGAAAAAAATGAAGGAAAAGTAAAGAAAATCAAAGAAATACCTAGAGGCGTGGACAGACTTGAAGTAGCTTGAAAACCCTTTAACTTTCTTGAAAAGAACAACTTTTAATCATGTGTTTTCGTGTGAAAATACATGATTAAAGGTCATTATAGCCTAGAATCGTCAAAAGCCCCGTTGGATTTGGATTTGTGGAACTAGGGTTGTCTCTTTACATCAAGATTCGAGAAGTTCTGATGGGTTTCGAATGGAGTGAGTTGGGGTTTTGGAATGAGGGATAAAAGGAGGTTCAGGGGTGTTGTTTGGTGAGGGAAGAAGGTGGCGTCACCGGCTGTGGTGGAGGATTTGAGGGTGGCGCCCTAGGGTTTGGAGGATTTGACACGCTCCATTGGAATTTGAGGGCAACGGAGTGTGATAGGGGCATGAGGGAGAGGAGACGAAGTTGTGGCATAAATTTGATGGTCATCAGAGACTTGCAGCCACCATGGGGCAATTTCTGGCGGTGGCGTTACAGGGGAAGGGTGAGAGATGAAAGTGAAGATACGAGGTTCTTCGGACACTTTTAATTAAAATAACAAGGGCCTCACATCCGTTGGATGATGGATGATGGACAGATCAGATGAATTTGAGTAATGGGAACTCAAAACCATGTCGTTTTGAAGAATGGAAAGAGCTGACCGGGTTGGGGAATGAGTTTGGGCTTGGATGGGGGGGGGGTTCTGTTTGGTTTAGTAGAGGAATCCGTTTAGGCTGAGTTGTTTAAAATAAAGGTTAGCCCAAATTATCTTTCAATTCCCTCTTTTTCTTTTCTTTTCAATTCCTTTTCTAATTTATTTTAATTTTTTTTTTGTTATTTTCCTTTTTCCAAAATTAAAATAAAAATAAAAAATAAAGAAAATCTAAATTACTTCCTAGAACCCAATTAACCTAAAAATAGTAATTACACCTAAATGATAATTAACACAACTAACAAATTAAAAGGAAAACTACTAAAATCAAAAATTAAAATCAAAAGTGCAAATTAAACTATTTTTGTGATTTTCTTTTTATATATATATAAATAATTAATTACTAATTAATCCTTAAAAATGCAAAGTTAAATCCTAAAATACAAATGCACATATTCTTGTATTTTTTATTAATTAAAATGCACAGACAGAATGCAAACAATTAACAGAAAATGCCACAAAAATTCACAAAATTGCAAATACTGAAAAAAATTATTTTATTTTGAATTTATGGGAGTAATTCATATAGGGAAAAAATCACGTGCTCACAATATACACACATACTGATAAACCAGGTTCTTCATATAGAACTCTCTTGAACATGCCTCAATTGCCAAAATAGAAGAAACTTTGTAAGAGATCAGTGAATCATATATATACACATGTCACAGGAGTATACTAATTAAAGTATGAAACTGAGTAAGAATTGATCTAAATATTTACACAATAGTTAGAACTCCTAACCAATTTTTTTTTTTTTTTACATTTTTTTCCCATTTTTTTCATTGCATTCTGAACTGAACCTATTAGTTGATCTTAATCATCCCTAGTTCCAACCTATTCCTCTCAAAATTTTCTCTACTCAGTGCTTTAGTGAAAATGTCAGCTATTTGTTTATCAGTAGCACATAACTCTATTGAAATCAATCCTTTCTCATAGTTATCTCTTAAGAAGTGGTGTCTAACATCTATGTGCTTAGTCCTCTTATGATGAACATGATTTTTTGTCATACTTATAGCACTAGTGTTATCACAGTATATTGGAATACATCCCACTTCAATTCCAAAATCTACCAACTGTTGTTTGATCCATAGTAATTGAGCACAACAAAAAGCAGCAGCAACATACTCAGTTTCAGCAGTATATAGGGCCACATAATTTTGCTTTTTGGTAGCCCATGACACAAGACATGAACTAAGGAAGTGTGCCATACCTGAGGTGCTCTTCCTATCCACTAGGAAACCTGCATAATCAGCATCAGCATGTCCTACTAGATCAAAATTACTACCCTTAGGATACCAAAGGCATATGTCAGTGGTTCCTTTCAGATATCTCAGTATCCTCTTGACAGCAATCAAGTGAGACTCTTTTGGATTTGCCTGAAAACGAGCACAAAGCCCTACATTGAAAAATATGTCAGGCCTACTAGCAGTGAGATATAAGAGTGAACCAATCATATCCCTATACAACTTTTGATCAACTGATGAACTAGGTTCATCAACATCTAATTTAGTGGCAGTTGCAATGGATGTATCTATTTCTTTAGATTCCTTCATTTTAAACTTTTTGATTAGCTCTTTTGTATACTTCTGCTGATGGATCGTGGTTCCATTTGGACTTTGTTTGATTTGTAAGCCTAGGAAGAAATTAAGCTCACCCATCATGCTCATTTCAAACTCACTCCTCTTTAGTTTTGAAAAATCCTTAGCTTATCAGTGGTGGCCCCAAAGATTATGTCATCAATATAAATTTGCAAAACAAGGAGATCCTTACCTTTTTCCCTTAAGAATAAGGTACTATCAATTTTACCTCTCTTGTAACCATGCTCCAGCAGGAATTTTGACAGTTGTTCATACCATGGTCTTGGGGCCTGCTTGAGTCCATAGAGAGACTTGTCTAGCTTATATACATGCTCAGGACATTCCTTGCTCTCAAACCCTGGAGGTTGTTTTATAAATACTTCTTCTTTCAGGTAGCCATTTAAGAAGGCACTTTTGACATCCATCTGATGAAGAGTAAATTTCATATGTGATGCAAAGACTATGAGAAGTCTGATTACCTCTAGTCTTGCCACTGGGGAAAAAGTCTCATCATAGTCTATGCCATCCTCCTGGTTGTACCCTTGGACTACTAATCTTACCTTGTTTCTTGTAACTGTTCCATCTTCATCAAGTTTGTTCTTGAAGACCCATTTGGTACCAATGACTGATCTGTCCTTGGGTCTTGGTACTAGATGCCAAACCTGACTTCTTTCAAATTGATTAAGTTCATCCTACATTGCATTCACCCAATCTGCATACTGTAAAGCTTCAACAACATTTTTAGGTTCAATGATAGATAGAAAGGCATCAAAAGCACACAGATTCTTTAATTGTGCTCTGGTTTTAACTCCATATGTTGGATTAGTGAGAATGTTCTCAATGGGATGAGAACTTTGATACTTATGAGGTTTCACAACCAACTGGCTTCTGCTAGAGGTTTTTGCTATTTGCTAAGGAATAGGATCATGAACAAGTTCCTTTAAGGAATTTATTTCAATTCCTCTTTGACTAGTTCCCCCTATCAGGTTGCCCTGTATGGAAGAACATGTTCCATCACCTGTTCTTTTTGTTGGTTCCACTTTGACCAGAGTTGATGCTTCATTCAAGTCTTTTATCAATCCAATGGCTTCATCTTCATGTTTCTGTCTCTCAGAAAGGATGTTAGTTTCATCAAATTACTACATGCACACTTTCTTCTACACACAAAGTTCTTTTGTTAAACACTCTATATGCTTTGCTATGTGAAGAATATCCTAAGAATATTTCCTCATCACTTCTGGGATCAAACTTACCTAGGGATTCCTTTCCATTATTGTGCATATAGCACTTGCAACCAAATGCCCTAAGATGGGATATGTTTGGTTTTCTCCTTTTAAGTAAGTCATAGGGAGTATTCTCTACTAGAGGTCTGGTCATGCATTTATTGATTATATAACATGCAGTATTTACAGCCTCTGCCCAGAAGCTGTGAGGTAATTTACTAGAAAGTAGCATGGTTCTAGCCATATCCTCAAGAGTTTTATTCTTTCTTTCAACTACTCCATTTTGTTGAGGGGTCCTAAGGGTAGAGAAATTATTATCTATACCATTTTCATCACAGTATTCAGCAAACTTGGAATTTTCAAATTCAGTTCCATGCTCAGGCCTAATGGAGGCAAGTTGATTTCCTAATTGTTTATGAGTTTTTCTGACAAATGCAAAAAATATGTCAAATGCTTCATCTTTGGAGGTTAGAAATAGAACCCAGGTAAATCTAGAATAATCATCAACTAGCACCATTACATATCACTTTCCACCTCTACTCATAGTTCTCATTGGACCACATATATCCATATGGACCAGTTCCAACGAATTGGTTGTACTTACCATTTTCTTGCTTTTGAAGGATGATCTCACGTGCTTCCCCCTTGCACATGCCTCACAAACTTTGTCTTCCTTGAACTTTATATTAGGTAACCCTATCACCAAGTCCTTAGAGACTAGTTTGTTAAGATGATATAGACTTGCATGACCAAGTCTTTTGTGCCACAGGAGGGGATCATTAACCAACACACTTAAACAAGTGAGTTCATTTTCTAAAAGAGTGGACAAATCTACAATGTAAATATTTTTAACTCTTTTTTCTGCAAAACAATCTTGTCAGTGGTAAGGTTAATCACAAAGCATTTGGTGGAGGTAAAAGCTACAAGGTTACCTCTGTCACACAATTGTGACACATTTATTAAGCTATATTTCAAGCCATCTATCAGGTAGACATTCTCTATGGAATGAGAATCTGTTTTGCCTACTTTTCCAACCCCAGTGATCTCACCTTTCTTTACATTACCAAAGGAGACATTACCTCATTTTAAGTCCTCAAGTGAAAGGAACTGGTCCTTGTCCCTAGTCATGTGTTTTGAGCAACCACTAGCCATATACCATATTTGGCTCCTCTCTTCACTTGGACCTGCAAAAGGAAATCGGGGGTTAGTCTTAGGAACCCAAACTAGTTTGGCTCCCTTTCTATAAGCAAAAGGGTGAATTAAATTCCTTCTTGCCCATCTAGGAAGCTTACTTTTCTCTTGAACAAAGGTTTTGTTCTTTTGACTGGACTTTACTTTTGCATTACATTCATTTTTGTAATGGCCAGTCTTGCCACAGTGTGTGCGTATTTTGTTTTCAGGAAGTGTGAGGTACTTGCTTTTTGGGTCCCATTTTGGTGCTTGAGTCCCATAGCCAAGTCCTCTCTTGCTGCTTCTGTGATGCTCTTGCAACCAGGAGAGTGCATCAGAGGCCTTGTTCCATTTTCAAGTTCTATCTAATTCATGTTTCACTTTTCCTAGCTCTTCTTTTAGGATTTTAATTCATCCTTGTTATACAATTCATCCTTCATCTTTCCTAGGTTTTCCTCTAGAGTGAGATATGTGTGATCAGCTTTCTTTTTTCGAGTTCCTAGTTTCAATTTTAAGTTCTCATACCTCAGTTCTAGGAAACTGTTATCAAGTTCAAAAACCTGGTTCTTCAACTCATCATTAGTGTTATCACTCTCATTTTCCCTAGACTCTAGACTTTTGCATTTTGCTTGATAATTAAAAAAAGTCTAGACTTTCAAGAACACTGTTATCAAGTTCAAGAACATTATTGTTAATTATCTCAGACTCATCAATGAAGTCTAGTAATAGCTCGGTCAATTTTTCTTCAGACAAAAATTTAATCTTGTCTTTGGGATGAAGAATACTTACCTCTTGTTCATCATCTGATTCTCCTATGGCCATCAGTGCTTGTTTTTCTTTAGCTTCATCCTCTGAGTCTTCATCTGAGGTTTCACCCCAAGCAGCAACCATAGCCTTGGTTTTTTTATGGTTGAACTTGTTCCTTCTTCTTGTTCCTTTGTTCAGCTCTTTCTTTCTTCCATTCAATTTCTCATTGAGGACAGTTCTTGATCATTTGATCAGTCTTACCACACTTGTAACAACCCTCATTGGTCTATTTCTCAGGAGCTCTTGTCTTGTTAAAGGTTGTACCTTTTGAAGAACCATTTTCTCTCATCAGGTACTTTTTGAAATCTCTAGTGATCATAGCCACCTCATCATCTTCCAGATCTGAACATTCAGCAATTATGAGGGCTAAGCTTCTCTCCTTCTTGGGTGTATCCATCTTCATGGTTTGCCTTCTCATTTCATAAGCAGTAAGATTTTCAATGAGTTCATCTTGTCTAAGAGTAGCAATATTCTTGGATTCCTGAATGGCAGTGATTTTGCTTTCACATGTGATTGGCAAAACCCTTGTCAGAATTTTCTCAACCTTGTCTTCTTCAAGAATAACCCTTCCAAGAGACTTTTCATTTGTCAGTGTAGTGAACCTAGTATATATCTCTTGGGTAGTTTCTCCTTCCTTCATAGTAAAATTCTCATATTGAGAATATAGCAGTGTTCGTCTTGATCTTTTCACTTGAGGTGCTCCTTCATGGGCCACTTGCAAAGTGTCCCATATCTCCTTAGCAGTTGTACAACTTTGGATCCTACTGTACTCATCTGGACCTAGTCCACATACAAGCCATTTCTTGGCCTTAGCATTTTTCTCCCACTTCCTCAGGTCTTCAGTAGTACAGTCAGCCATTGTCATTGGCACATAAACTCCTTCAGCATTCTTCTTTTTTGTTGCTAGGGGACCTTCAGTGACTATATCCCTGAGTTCATAGTCTTCCCCTATGATGTGATCTCTCATCCTGTTCTTCCACCAAGAATAGTACTGAACATTGAAAAGTGGAGGCCTAGCAGTGGATTGCCCTTCCCAGTTCCCAAGTGGTGCACTCATGTTGATATTCTCCTAAGGTGTTAGCCTCTTCAAGGATAACCTGCTCTGATACCAATTGATGCTCTAAACTTCAATACCACACAAGAGGGGGTGATTCGTGTGGTACCCAATTTTTGTTCTAGAAGAACCTGGTTCTTCTAGGTGTACTTACTACTACTGTTTGCGGAATTAAGAGTACATTAAATTAAAGAACACAGAGAATTTTACGTGAAAAACACCTGGGTCAAAAGGTAAAAAACCACGACCTACTACTCAGTAGGATTTTCCCAAACTTCAACTAAAATCACTGAGCCAAAACAGCACTTACAAAACTCTTGTCAACCTAAGGATTAAACTCTAATCCCAGTGTGGCACACAGCCTCAACTGTTGCGACACCTTCAAGTTAACTCTAACTTGAATACTCAAAGTACCCAATACAATTGCTTCTATGAAAGCTGGAAAGTTACAACTTTAAAAACACCTACTACAATTGAACTAGAATAAAAGAAATACACAAAGGAACTGGTTCTTCTATATTTTTCAAGTAGCTTTAGGAATGCACACTTGAATACCACATAAATTGCTTGCAAAATTGCCTCGCTCTTTTGCTCTTGATTTAGTTTAACTTCTACATTTGTGCAATGCATGTAAAAGAGAACAATCTATGTTATTTAATGAGTTAGTAATTAGAGTTTGATTGAGATTCAATTGTTGATCTTCCATCGAAGTTGAGTCCTTGAACATTACAAACTCCAACCCTCTCTTTTATCCGGATTGTGACCTCTTCCATGAGGAGACTTTCTCTCCTCATCCAATATGCAACCTTTTCGATTAGTTCAGGAGATATTGTTGCTTGATCATTGAGAGTTATCTCCTTCACATGTATCTCACATGTCTAGGTTGATAAATACTGTGCCTCACATGATGGACCTGGTTCATGACGGAGTTCATTTGTCATTCTTCAAAACTTCAACTGAACTTGGGCCAACACACCCGAGGCCCTCTGGACCTTAACAAATTATACCAACATGTCCAAAAATACAATACTAACTTAATCAAGGCTTCAATCCACGTCAAAGAACATCAAAACTATGAATCGCACATCGAATCGAATTATGAGTTTTCAAATCTTCCAACTTTTATATTTTGCACTGAAACATATAAAATCAATTCGGAATGACCTCAAATTTTGCACACAAGTCACATTCAATATTATGGATCTGCTCCAATTTCCGTAATCAGAATCCGACCCCAATATCAAAAATTCTACTCTCGATCAAACTTCTCAAAAACCTTCAAATTTCTAACTTTTGCCAAATGACTCCGAAATGACCTACGGACCTTCAAATACATTTTTGATCGAGCTCCAAATACCATAATCATCACATGGAGTTATTCCCATCTCGGAATCCCCAATGTACATTGATAGCATTGAAATGCACTTCAGCCCAAATTTATGAAATTTTTCTAAAATGCTAACTTCCACAATAATTGCTGAAACACTCCCGGTTCATCCAAAACCTGATCCGAACATATGCCTAAATCTGAAATCATCATATGAATATCCTGGAACCTTCAAATCTCGATTCCAAGGTTGTTTACTTAAAAATCCAGTCTTAGTCAAATTTTTCAACTTAAAGCTTCAGAAATGAGAATTCACTTTCCAAATCAACTCTAAACTTCCCAAAATTCGATTCTGGCCATGCGTAAAAGTCATAATTCTTGAAGTGAAGCTGCGCATGGCCTCAAATTGTCGAACGACATGCTAGAGCTCAAATCGACCGGTCGCGTTGTTACAAAAAGGATATGATGACCGGTCCACGTGTAGCCCCTCTAGTTAAGGAAGGATTATCAGGTATTGTACAGATATGATCCTATAGGCTAACAAACCTAGGACTTACCGCATCTTATTTACATATGTGTTGTTAGACTTCTTATCAATTAAATTTCCTTTATCTTATATATGTGCTTAGACTGCCTATCTGTTAAATGATGAATTCACAAAATGGGTTTGGTCGGGACCCACCGTTGTGGACCTCGAGGGGTTCCTAACACCTTACCCCTCAAGTTAATTTTAAGCCCTTATCCAATCTCTGGTATCACAAACCAGTTTTATGAGTTACTTGCAATAGGTTTCCTAACGCACCTTAAATCCGATAGATGGTGACTCTTCAACTTTTATACCCCTTTCCCAAATGGAAATGAGTTGTCCCCAAATGAATGTCGAAACCCTAACTTCCACTGCAAAGATGGAAAAAAGGGGGCGCAACATACACCATAGTGGCCCTCGTATACTTCTTCTAGAACACACCTTGTTTGATTTAGTCCAAGGCATTTGGCCAAAGGGCCACCGAACGTCCTTTTGTAAAGGTCATGATTTATGAGGCTGTACCTAGCCGCCTGTATTTGAAGCTTTTTGGTTTCTTTCTTATCTTGCGGGAGTGTTCCTTCTTGCAAATATGTTATAATGTAGTTGCGCCAATCCTAGTTAAATTTATAGAGTGTACCTCGACCTGGTCTATTAGTGAGTGGAGGAGGGTGACCACATTTTCCTTGATGATATTTTTTGGTGCTGCTGCCAGTTTGGCGAGTCCATCTGCTTTGATGTTTTGCACCCGGGGTATCTGGTCGATTCGACATTCGTCGAATTCTGGTAGTAGTTTGTGGGTTTCTCTCTGGTATTTCTGTAGTCTCTACTCCTTGATTTGGAAAGTCCCAGTAACTTAATTTACAATAAGTTGTGAATGACTCGTCATGCACCATACTTGTGGGCTAATTTCAATCCTGCAATTACGGCATCATACTTAGCCTCAGTGTTAGTCATTTTTTGGACACCATACGGATTAGCGAATCACTTCACCTCTTGGGACTTCAAGTATGAGTCCCAACCCATACCCTAACGCGTTAGATGCATCGTCAGTGTAGAGGACCCAGAGGTCGGGTCATCTAGGGGAGGTGCAAAGAGCTTCTTGCTCCACCTCGAGCAATATTTCTGCATTAAAGTCGGCGATGAAATCGGCAAGCACTTGCAACTTTATTGTAGTTCATGGTTGATATGTTATATCATGCTCAATCAATTATATGGCCCATTTGGCCAATCTACTCGATAGTTCGGGTTTGTGAAGGATGCTTCTGAGAGGAAAAGTCATCACCACACTTATGGGTGACATTGAAAATATGGTATGAGCTTCCGTGAAGCTATGACTAATGGTAGAGCCAATTTTTCGAGGTGGTTATATCTCGTTTTGGCATCAACTAAGGTTTTGCTGATATTGTAAATTGGAGATTACGCACCTTTATTTTTGCGGACCAAGACTGCACTTACCGCGACTTCAAAGACGGCTAGGTAAACGAGGAGGCACTCGTCTAGATCTGCCTTGGCGAGTAATGGTAGTGAGGATAAGTATGCTTTTAGTTTTCTTAGGGCATCGGCACATTCCGAATTCCACTAAAGCGAGTTGTCTTTCCTTAACACATTAAAGAATTTATGGCATCTATCTGATGACCGTGAGATGAACCTTGACAGGGCGCCTATCCGACCCGTCAATTTTTGTACCTGCTTTTTGTTGGTTAACATTTTTTTTAATTCCTTTGATGGCCTTAATATGATCTGGATTGACCTCGATGCCTCTTTGTGATACCAGAAAATTGAGAAATTTGCTCGAGGTTACACAGAAGGGGCATTTTTCGGGGTTTTGTTTCATGTCGTACCGCCTCAGTATGTCGAAGGCTTCCTTTAGATGATCGATGTGATCTTCTTTCCTTTTCTACTTGACCAGCATGTCATTGATATATACCTCCATTGTTTTGCCGATTTTATCTTTGAACATCTTGGTGACTAACCTTTGGTATGTCGCCCCCGCATTCTTAAGCCCAAACGGCATGACTCTATAGCAATATGATCCCCAGTGAGTGATAAAAGTAGTTTTCTCTTGGTCCTCTTCTTCCACTAAGATCTGGTTGTAACCCGAGTAGGCATCTAAGAAACTTAGCAACTTGTTCCCTACTGTCGTGTTGATAAGCTGATCGATGTGTGGCAATGGAAAGGAGTCTTTCGGGCATGCCTTGTTTAGGTCTGTGAAATCAATGCATATCCGCCACTTTCCATTTTTCTTCTTTACCATGACTACATTGGCGACCCACTAGGGTTACTTTGACTCTCGAACGGAGCCATTAGTGAGCAACTTATCAACTTTTTCACTGACCGCATCGTTGATTGCGGCATTGAACTTTCTCCTCATTTGTCGCACATGTGGATAGAGAGGGTCAACATTCAGTTTGGGTGTTGCGATATCATTCGGGATGCCTGGCATATCTGAATAGGAGAAGGTAAACAAATCGGCAATGTCAGTTAAGAATTTATGGAACTTACCTAGTTCTGAGAGATTGTGCCCGATATAAGCCTCTTTTGTGCTATCACCATTGTCCAGTTGGATGGGATCGAGATCTTTTATGGTCGACTTGAAGGCTTTCACAATGTCGGGGTCCTTGATAGAATCCATCTGTACATCAAGTTTGGTTCACGACGTCGGTGATAGCTATGCTTCCGTGCTTGCTCCTTTTAGTTGTTGGATATGTATGCAATCCTTGGGTGATGCGATAACACTCTTGTGTGGTGCGTTGTTCACCCTGGATGTCAAATACCTCCATAGAGTGGCTAACTTGATTGCTTAATAGATACTTAATGGGACTACTCGCATGGCGTGTATCCACGGGCACCCTATGATAGTGTTGTAGGTTGTATCTTGATCCATGACGTGAAATGTCGTTTCCAGGGTGACTCCTCCAGCTAGAACGGGCATCACTATCTCTCCAGAAGTTCTTTCAACTGCATTATTAAAACCCGTTAGTGTTATGCTACTTGGTATTATTTTATCATCGACTCTTATCTGTACGAGGACTCGAGGATGGATAATACACTTGTTGCTTCCATCACCAATCATTATTCTTTTTACATTAGTATCTGCAATACGTAAAGTGATAAAATGAGCATCGTAGTGAGGGAAAGACAAACTATCGGTATCTGATTTATCGAAGACGATACTATCTTCGAGGTCATCATACCGTTCAGGAGTGATCGAGCGTTTGAGTTTGGGTAGTGGTGAACTTTACATGGTTGATTGTTGTTTTATCGCCTCTACCAATGATCATTTGTATGGTAGGAGCGTGATAAGGTGGTTTTGGGGGTCCCTAGGGTTGTTCGCATCCACGAGCAAAGTTAGCTCGTCCTCAGTCACTTAGTAGTTCTTTCAGGTGCCCCTGATTTAGCATTCTTACTACCTCCTGCCATAAGCCTATGCAATCCTCGGTTTTATGACCCCTTTCATGCTGGAATTCATAAAGAACATTCGACTTCCGGGTGCTTGGGGTCAGATTTCATCTTTTTGCGGCCATTGCACCTTTGGGCCAAGCTTCTCTAGTGCGTACACTATTTTCTAAAGAAACACAAAAATTTTGAACAGATAAGAGCGAGGCATACCTCTTTTGTTTCGGTGTGGCGTGGTATGTCGTAGGCGGACATCTTTGTGCCACGAAGGAGGTGGGATGGATGTCCTGATATAGGGTTGATGTCTTTCTTGGCTGAGACAAGGTAAGTGATCCTTGCGACTGTCACTGCAACGATTTTTCCTTGCTTCAGCTTGAACTGACGTCAGCCTTTGGATCAGACCATTGAGGTGTCCTCGTCGGTGCTTACCTCGGTGCAATAGGTGTTGTGGATTTCTTCCCAAGTGGTGGGAGGTTATTTCATTAGCCTACTTATCAGTTTTCTGGTCGCTCTCCACCCACTTCTGCTTAACCCGTTCTGGAAGGCTGCTACCGCCATCCCCCCCGGCACATTTGCTGAGCTCATTCCCACCCTATTGAATTGGGCCAGGAAGTCCCTGAGTCTCCCGCCGTGCGTCTGCCTAATGGCGAATATGTCGTTTACCCTGACTTCTGCATTTTTAGCTCCTGCATGAGCAATGACAAACTTGTCTGCCATTTCATTGAATGTTGCTATTGACTGTGCTGGTAGTTGTGAGTACCAGGTTAGGGCTCCCCCTATTAGGGTTTCGCCAAAATTTTTCAACAGCACCGATGGTACTTGTTCTTTTGAAAGATCGTTGCCTTTTACGGTTGTGACGTAGTGGATGATATAATCTTCTGGGTCTGTAGTACCATCATATATCTTCAGGTACGACGACATTTTGAAGGTTTTTAGAATGGTGTGGGGGGGCTTCTTCCTCATTGTATTGTTGCTCAATAAATCGGCCAATGTCTTATATTGGTAACAACTTTGAAGTGCCCGGTATTTTGTCGACCCTTTTTTGATGCTCCTTCATCTGGTCACGGAGTTCCTTATTCTCATTTTACATTTCTTCCATTTTCTATAAGATAGCTGTGAATGCATCATTACTTGTGTCAACAGTAGTATCAGTGTCAGCTATGCGGAGGGCATCTAGTTCGCCGGCGATTATTGCGACATCTATGTGTGCAATGTCTATGTTTTCCCTTTGAGTGGGTTTATCAAGTATGTCGTTCAGAATGTTTGTCAGCCACTCTTCGAGTAATCTATTTACTGTTGGTGGTGCCTCTCCTGTTGTAGATGTGGAAGCTTCCTTCTCGCGCAAAGCCGTCACGCTTTCATGCGGGGGAGGTGAAGCGTCTCCCCTAGGTGTAGTATTTGGTGTCACGTTTTCGTTATCTTCCTGGCCGTATTCGTTGATGGTGTTCAGGATGTTGGTTGTAACACTTGCTATTGCTTTTAACCTTGCATCTCCTTTTCCTGCCATTTTTAGTTCATGCAAAGCTAGGAAGAGGTGACTACCCTATTTATGATCTAGATGAAACTAAAATCTTAACTAAAAAAATCCCCACAGACGACGCTAAATTGTTTGACCAAAATATATCAATTTTTTTTACTAAAACAATTAATGATATAATAAGGTCAATCTTAGTTAAGCACAATAAAATCTTGATCAAGCGATGGAAGAAGTAAGTAAGATGAATGATGTAACAAATACGTTGGAATCAAATAAATGCTCATAAATATGAAGACTTAAATGCACAATCAATCTTAGTAGATGCAATCGACATGGAGAAGGAATGAATATGAGATGATTGTGAAATCTCTAGATCTTCTCTATATTGTGCAGTGATATAAACTTTTCATTGTGCAATCAATGAACAAGGCGGCTTTTGTATTCACTTTTAGATAATTCTTTTACAAAGTGTTCTTTTGTCTTTTTTGTCCGGTCCCACTTTCTTTGCTCACTCATTATATTTATAAAGGACAATCTCCCAAGAAACCCTAAAAAGTACAACATAGAGAATATTCGAAAGGCATATTCTTACTGTCTCCTACTAAGTTTACACTATCGTGAACGTCATGCATCGACTGACCGCGCTTCGTCATTGCCTTTCACCACAACGACCATCAGACGGTGCATCACGATAACCTCGTTCCTCGTCCTACTCAGTAATGGTCGTGGTTGCAAAATTTGGACCCACACAATAGTATATAACCTTTTTCAGGATTAGCTAGTTCTTGTTTTTTTTCACTCTCTCTCTCTTTCCCAGATTTTGCATTAGATTAAATAATTCAATTTTAAAAATTATAAATCAAAGTAAAACTACATACCGTCAAACCTCTTAATAACATTCTTGTTTGTTCTGATTTTTTGACTACTATAGTAATGCGTTGTTATAGAAAACATATATTATAACATGATAAAAATCGGTTCCAAGAAAAACATGATTTTAATAGTGAATGACTATTATGTGAGGTTACTGTATAGAGATGGATGACTGTATTAACTAATCATAATTAAAAATAGGAGTGTTCATGGTTCAGTTTGGATTGGTTTTTCCCTTAAAAAAAAAATCAAACCAAGAAAGTCGGGTTTTCAAATATTAGAACCAAACCAAACCAATTAAATTGGATTTTTCTCGATTCGATTTATGTCGGGTTTTCGTTTTTTTCGGTTATTTGTCGGTTTTTTCTTTAATATAAGACATACACTACCAAACACATATTCCGACCACCACATTTTCAATGTAACATTATCAAATCAATTACCCTTTAAGAAATCTATTATTTACCAAGATATATTGATGATAATTGAATCAAATAGTGATGAATAATTTAAGGACTCAATTAAAAATATATTATTTTTAATACGAAATGGATTCTTACACTTAACAAAAGAAAATTATCAATCACACTAGAATATAAATGTAAAGAACTATACTAAAAGTGCAAACTATTACTCCCTCCATTCCAATTTATGTGAACATGTTTGATTGGGCACAGAGTTTAAGAAAAAACAACGACTTTTGGAATCTGTGGTCCTAAACAAGTCAAAAAAGGGTCAGGAGTACTTGTATAGTTATAAAAGCTTCTAATTAAGGGTGGAATTGTAAGTTTAAGGTACATTGTTACCAAATTTAGAAAGGGGTCATTTTTTTTGGAACGGACCAAAAAAAAAAAAAAATAGGTTCACATAAATTGGAACAGAGGAAGTAACATTTACCATAAAAATTTTAAAACTTTGTATAAAATATATATATATATATATATATATATATATATATATATATATATATATATATTTTAAATAGTTACTCATATAGTCGGTTTAGTTTGGTTTTTTTTCTAATTAAAATCAAAACCAAAATAAATTTGATCGATTTTTAAAATTCAAAATCAAAATCAAACCAAACAAAAAAGTATCATTCTTTTTGGTCGATTTGTTTAGTTTTTAGGATTTTTATGAACACACCTACTAAAAAATATAAAGTTATAAATTACACATATTCTTGTATATTGCATTCAGTTGTTAGGTATAGACACAAGATGCGAATATTCCTTTTTTTATTTTTGAAAAAAGATAAGTGTGTTAATCTAGCTGATATGTTTTGACCCTTCGTTCTTTTAGCCGAGTATTAAGGGGGAACCATATCCAAATCCAAGTAGTGCTGCTTGCCATATCAGCATAGGAGGCGCTTGACTGGCACAAGTTATGTAGATACGACGCCGTTGTGTTCCCTTCTGTTGTAGTGGCGGAGGATAATTATCCTAAACGCGTGCTTAGACTCTTCGGTGGCACATGTGCGCAATATCGCGATCCATTACCAACTACTACACCCACCCACCC
>MU736318.1:119409-135126 GCA_026770625.1 Nicotiana glauca
GCGCTCACTTCCCTAATTGCTTCAATTTCATCAAAGTTAGGGTTTAATTCTGACATGTCAATCGACGGAGGAAGATTTTGTTGGGGTCGAAATGATAGGAATTCGGAAGAAAAGGTCAAAGGAATTGTGATAATCTTCGCCTGGGTTTCGATTCAGGAAGCTGAATTGAAGAATTATGTTGATCTTTATGCCTCCCTTGGTTGGACCTCCCTTGTTTGCCTTGCTGATTTCACCACCCTGTAAGCTCAAATTAACTCTTATTCTAGGATTATTATGTGTCTCTCTGAGTGTGATTGCGCAGATAAATTATGATGAATCTGTGATTGTATCATTCCATTTATTCTGTGTTGGTGGTGGTACTGCATTAAAATTCAAGCTAAATTAGGAGAGTTAATACTGAATTGAACTTAGTTAACCGTAAACCTATTACGGACTATGTAGTAGGTTGTCATAATTTGTGGTCATATTTATGTATTTTAAATCTAAGTGGTCATGTTTAAGTACTAAATGTTGGTCAACCAGAGGTAAGGTGTCTTAAGTTTTAATGGTTTCGTGGTGAGTTCACATAAAAAAGAACATTAGGCACATTTTGTATGTGGCGATTCGTCTTTCTTTTAGATTATCAAAACGCTTAATTAAAATTTGGTATTTTACGATTGTGGTAGTGCAAGGGAGCATACTGGAGTTTTACAAGGACATTGGCTATGACTGATAGTGGTAAGCCAAAAAGGATGCAAGGATCTAATGACTTATGCATTTCCTGTTGTTGGTAAACTTAGTGGACTACTGTGCTCGGTGTTGTACATGCGCAGATTAATCTTTGGCCAACTTTCTACAGATGAGAGCTTAGATTCTTTATAAAACAGGCTTGCCATATAACATCACCTAATATTATGAAAGTATTTGAAATTTCAAGAAAAAAGTGAGATGCACTTGATGTTGGACTGGTAAAGACTGATTTCGGGAATATCTGTTTTGGATAAGGATTATCTTGCGTTTAGTGTCAATCAAGGAGAAAATAAAGAAGTTATGGGTCAGGGGATACGGTAGGGTGGAGATTTTATGTGATTCCCTGTGTAGGAGCAGTATGATTTTATCGTGCTAGTATGAGGCACTCTGTGTATTTGGTAGTGATGGAAAATTTTAACAATTGAAGCGTCAACAAGTTGGAAATTTGAATGTGACGCATCACTGTTCTTGATGCTTTCATAGGCATGGTCATCAATCTGACTTTGATGATATGTTAAATTCTTTATTTGTTTTTTTTTTGCTATCTTTAATACATTGTGATCAGGGGTTTTTTCCCCTTGTTTTCGGCTGCATCACGAACAGCGTGTACCGATGAATATAATTTGTTGATTTCTCTTTAGTCGGTAGTTCAATAGATTGACTCCGTGGATAATTTTGGGCAGATTCATAACTGAGAAGGCTACATCACTGGCATATTCTCTTCTAAGAGAGCTCGTAAAGGTTAGCTTTTCACCTGTGCTTTTGCTGATGTTGGTATACTTTGTTCTATAGAGTTTTGCTGACTGTATGAGACTGTTAATGGCATAACAACCACATATGTAAAAATGTGAGGGAAATTGGACGGGAGCTAAAAGAGACGTGTAAATTAAGAGTTTGATTTATAAAACCCCGTTTGTGAAATTCACAGCGAAGATGTTGTTATAACGATATAGCCAGAACATGCAGTAGATCAGTAAATTTTTGGCCCATATTTCCAATTTTCATGTCCTAATATTCTTATTTTTAACTGCGTAGGAACTAAGATGTCGGCCTCGTCCAGTAGTTGTTGCAGCTATATCTGGTGGTTCTAAGGCATGCATGTATAAGTTTTTCCAGGTATAGTGACTTCGACAATCACCCACAAGACTTTTTGATGAACACAGTTTCATTTTGTTTGTATGCATATTTTCTGTTGTGTATTTACACCTCCTATGTCACCTCGTAGTGATCTCTTTTGGGTTTGACTGAAAAATTATGTAGACCTAAGGATAAAGTTCTTAGTCTGCTGTTATTGAGAGCAATGCTTTAACACTTCCCAATTGATGCAGATTGTTAAAGGGAGATGTGAAGCTCACATTAATCTGGTAGGCACTTCTTTGAGTGTGCTTTGAGTTTGGAATACATACTGTGCTATGTATTCAGAGATCTCTATTTTGATCTGGGATGAGTTATTGATAGCATATAGCGTTTTTTTTTTAAAAATCCTTCATTCTCTTTTTCAGGAGGACAGCCAACTGGCCATTAACTGCATCTCAGGTCAAATTTATGATTCTGGTCCTGTTGATTTTACTGTGGACTTTGGAACACAATTTGCTTTGCCTCCCACATTCCTGAAGATTCCTGGCTCCACAAAGCTGCTTTCTTTGTTTGGGAAAGGGCTTAGTTCTGGACTAGATGCCTTATTCCTTACTAGGTTTGGATCCCAGCGTTCTGAGTATTGGCGAACTCTTTACTCCTCAGTTGTAAGTTTCAGCTAGCAGAAGTCATTAAGGAGTTCCTAATATGTTATCCTCTTAGCTGATTTATCCTGTTTTGCTGCAGAGTTTTGGGGCCCCCTTTCTCATTTTGTGCTCCGAAAATGATGATATTGCTCCATATCAATCTGTGTTAAAATTTGCTCACTGCTTGCAAGACATGGGAGCAGATGTCAAAATGATAAAGTGGAAGAGTTCCTGTCACGCAGGTCAGTTGATGTTGTGACTAGTCGCTTGCTATGTACTTTTCTTGTCATAACTAATAATGTTAGTGTGCTTCTGCCTTTTTGTTCTTTGGCACATTTGTCCTGTGTCTAGCGCATGTTGCCCTTTTTTGGTTGTCTCATGTTCCTTGCAGATATAATGTTGGTTCCAATTTTCTCTGAATTCCATGTTTTCAACATGCACAATCAGACATTTTCTGCCATCTTGCAGGTCTCTACAAGAGCGATCCAATCCAGTACGGTGCTGCTATAGATCGACTGCTTGCTCATGCAGTTTCAGTTTTCACTTGCAGAATGAAGAAACTAGGAGAGAGAAATGGCTTGGATGATATGCACGATGAGATATCTCACTTGATATGTGACCTCCAAAATGCAGCAGCTGACTCAAACATAAGTTTTAGACGAGTTGCAGGGGGGCCAAACGATCACTTTTTCTTGCCCAGTTCATCTGAGCATCAAAATAGTAGTGATTCTGGCTCTTCCCCTGAGGAAAGAAAAGATCTGCCTATTTGTCCAAATCCCAGTTTAAGTGCACACACTTTGCTTGGCCAAATCCTTTTTGATGCTTGTGTTCCTAAGAACATTGAAGGTTGGGATGTTAAGTTTTGTACTTCCTCGAAAGGCCAACCAACTTCCTCAGCACATAAGCATTCACCATTAAATACTGGGAGATTCTTCCGCCGTTCACGATTATGAGACTGTTTCATGTGGAACTCGATTTGGCTTTTGGCGTTAGTTTGAGATTACTGATTAGATTAACTGTTAATATCAGCATTAACCTCTATGATCTAAAGTGTTTATGACAAATATTGGAGGTCACTTTTCCAGGTGCAATTAACAGGATCTGATTTGGTGAGCTACTTGCAGTAGCAGAAGTGTACAGGTTGAATGAGTAACACATCTCCTATCTCAATCGGATGGGAAGACATGATGTGGTGTGTATGGGGGCTGTTAATATATGTGGTTTGGAAAGCAACTTATACCATTTGATTGGTGTGGAAAGCTTTAGCCTTCAAGCCACTTGGGACTTGCTTCAGGGTATATGCTGATAGGAACTTTGTGGGAGCCTATAGCGAGTGGTGATTTTGTATATATTGTACAGTAACATGTACATAAGGCACTTTGACTTGCTTCTGGGGATATGTTGGTATAGTATGGGAGCCTATAGCAAGCGGTGATTGTTTTTGTATTGTACAGTAACATGTACATAAGGTATCTATACTGGAGATTCGTTAGCATATAAGATAAATCTTGTAAACTTTTCTGTATAATTATGAAACTGGGTCAGCTATGTGCTCTGGCAGTGTATGTCTCGAATTTTGGCAATTTTCTCGAGCTATACTATTGGTCGGAGAAGCATTCCCGTCTTTTCAATTTGTTGATGCTTCTGGAAGGGTAACATGGCCCAGTTACCTATCCTTAGCTTAGTGGTATCTGTGGTGTAACCTTCATAGGTATGAATTTAATTGTCATGATCTTCATTTTTCCTTCTCTGATCTTCATATATGTAATTAAAAAGAAAAAAGATTGGGTAAGCAGATCATTAGATGCGAGTGGATCCACTATCAATGAAAGGAAGTAGTGCTTGGAATCACACTTTGCCTTGGGCAGACCCAAAGTGACCTATCAGCCTCACGGGTTTTAAGTTTCCAGCCCATTGGGCTTGATGTCTGAGCCTATGGCCTTATTAAAGTTGAAACAGAACGAGAATGGCACAGTTAACCACAAAAATAAAATTATTTACCCTTGTCTATCCATTTATTTTTGAGATTTTTTATACCTATATACTATTTGAAACTTTATTACGAAAAATGTCCATGTTTTGGTATTTACCTGACTTAAACACATTTTAGTTACAAAATGTATACAATTTACCTTGAAAGACTCTCAATCCATCATTTGTGCCTTCGATTAAGGGATTTAGTTACACCCTTTCCTTTATTTTTTCTCCTCTATCCCCTCTTCTCTACGTCATCAGCTTGCCTAGGGCTTTCTAGTGACTGAAACGTGAAATTAAAACCCAAATCACAGTAGGAAACCATAAAAAATGGCATCGTTTATTTAGAAATTCTCGTTAAAAATAAAGAACAATGGGAAAAGGGCTACAAAGAATTTGTCAATTTGAGAACTTAACATTATGTATACTGGCAGCATTATATATTTCTTCCTTTTCGTACTGCACTCATAGTATGGAAATAAGTTGACATTAAAGGTCCTACTAATTGAGTTAAGAAAACAAATTAAAGTAGAAGACTCGACCTAACAATAAGAAGGTTGTTGTATATACATTGTTCACTTCTTGGTCTTCGGTTTGAATAGGCAAACGAATGTCGGGGATTCTAAGTCTGAATTGCATAAAGACTATGTAGACTAAAGGGTACTTAGTATTTGTTGTTTTTGCTCAGTTACTTACAGCTCACGATTACTCGTAGTGTTATGTTGTTATTTCACTATGTATCTAATTTATACATAGTAAAAATAAATTTCATACAACTTATTTATAACTTATCTATAAATAAGTTATTTCACTATGTATCTAATTTACACTGTTGCTTTATGGACAGGAAGTGTTGAGGCTACAAGGAAAGCACCCATAGCTTGGGATAAACTATGTTGGCCTAAAGCAGCTGGTGGCTTAAATCTGATGGACATAGGCTTGTGGAATAAAGCTGCCATATGCAAACTATTGTGGAATCTATGCAAAAAGAAGGACAAAATGTGGGTGCAATGGGTTCATGTATACTATAAGAAATATAATCCAGGGTGGGGTGATGAACCAAAACAAGCATCTTGGGTGATTAAGAAGATTTTCAAAGCAAAGAAGTATTTTGAAGAAGCTGGATATACAGAGGAGGATGTGATTAGGCTGGAAACATTCTCGACCAAGACCATGTACCTGAAGCAAAGAGGCCAATTTAGCAAAGTGCCATGGAGAAAACTTATCTGTAACAATAGTGGGCTACCTAAGTGGAAATTTATCATGTTATTATTGGCTGCTCACAGGAGACTTCAAACAAAAGATAGGTTGAGAAGATGGGGCTGTGTAAAAGATGATACTTGTCCACTGTGCAATACAGAAGTAGAGACTACTTATCATCTATTCTTTACATGTACATTCTCTATACAAATCTGGACTGCTATGCTAGATGGATGAAGATCGATAGACAGGTGATGACATGGGAGAATGAACTGAAATGGGCTGAACGACATTGTTGTGGAAGAAGTGCAAATGCTGAGATATACAGGATGATGCTAGCTGGGAGCATATACTATGTATGGCAAGAGAGGAATGCAAGAATTTTTCAAGCAATATAAAGAAGTGCAGAAACAATTACAAGACTGTTAGTACAGGATTTACACTGTAGAGGCACTGTAAAGAGAAGATTGAAAGGAAGGTTACTAAAGTTGAATTACTATCCCATTGTTCATTGATTGTATAGTGAGCATAGGAGGGAAAGAGATACTGAAGAGATAGCTTAGACTGGGGCTTATGTCCAGAACAAGCTATAGTAAGAAAACTGCATGTAAATATTACTTGGTAATAAAATGTTTAGTTACCAAAAAAAAAACTTATCTATAACTTTCATACTTTATTTCTGTCATTTGAATACAGCTACAGTATCATACAATTTAAATATAATTTTTCTACAAATTTTATAATTATATATCTTTCGTATATTTTGTATCTGATTTATACATAGTAAAAATAAATTTCATGCAACTAATTATATATTATACAACTTATATACAACTTTCATACATCATTTCTACCCAGTTATATACAACGACAATATCATACAACTTAAATATAATTTTTATACAATATTGTTCAACTTTTATACAATATTTAAATAAAAAAAATATATAAATAACATAATACAATTTTTCTACAATTTTACTACAATTCTTCTTCTTTTTCTTCTTCCAAAATTAAGTCTAATTTTTACCAAAACACCCTCAAAATTGAGATATAAACTCCAAACTATATTCTCAATTGTTTTCAACAACACCCAATCCAAACAAGTAATAGTTTTTAAAAACTCAAATTCGAATTCAAAGCTTTAAAGCTTTTTAATGGGTATCAATGGTAGAATTGCTGTTCTCTTTTCATTTACTTTACATTACTGAGATTAGGGATTGAGAGATAGAGAGAGACGTAAAGAGAATCCCAATTCTTTGCAACAATACCCAATTCAAACAAATAATATTTTTTGAAAATCCAAAATTTGTATTCAAAGCTTCAAAGTTTTTTAATGATTGTCAATAGTGGAATTGCTGCTCTTTATGCTTCTTTTCTTTTCTCCTTTTCTTTTTTCTCCTTTTTTTTCCTTTTCTAATTTAATTTAACTTCTGTTTTAATATTCTTTTGCTCTTCATAATTTAATTTTATTTATTATTTTTACTATTTATTATTATTCTTTTTTATATTATTACTAAAGAAAAATCAAATTGTGTACCAATTAAATGTAACTATTACAATCAAATAATATTAACTAACATATGATACCAGTAAATATATAGCTATAGTAATAGGGTATACAATTGTACGCAAATAGTTAATATTTTTTAATTCAATTATTAAACTAAAATAATATCGGTTGTCATTAAAAATTTTAAAAAAAAATCTAAAAGGACCTAATTGTAAGAGTATACCATTGCATTATATAGTATACTATAGTAGTATATCATCGGAATGAACTGTATACCAAAATAGTATATAGTATATCATTTGGTATACAGTATACATTCTTCTTCGTTAAATGCAATAAATTATACTCTATTGAATTAACCAAAATAGTTTATAATATGTTATTTTGGTATATAGAGGATTAGTTTGTTCCTTCAAAAAAATTAATAGTATACTATTGTAGTTAATTATATAGGGGGTTTGCATCTATATACGTTTTTTGGGTCACGTTTTAACTTATACCCACTTTTCTCGTAAACTTCAGGTATACGGGTCTGAAGTAGCAAAGGCAATCACGCAAACTTCAGCATTCTAGTAGACGACCCTAAACTTATTTGTAATTGTTGAACTTAAGCATTCTACTAGCTGAAGTTTTGTTCTCTATTTCTTGAACTTCAGCATGTTCTAGCTGAAGTTTTATCCTGGATTCAATAGTTTTTTCGTAAAGCTTTTTAAAAAACATCAGTAGAAGATGCTGAAGTTATTTAATTTATTTATAAAAACTTCAGCACTAAATAAGCTGAGGTTTTGTCCTGGATTCATAAGTTTTGTCATAATGCTTTTTCAAAAAACTTCAGCAAAAGATGCTGAAGTTATTTAGTTCATTTGTAAAAACTTCAGCACTAACTAAGCTGATATTTTTGTCATACAGTCGTACTAGCTGAAGTTTTGTTTTCTATTTGCTGAACCTTAGCACGTTTTAGCTAATGTTTTTTGCTTATGCTTAGTGTTGGTTGAAATTTTTGTTTGTAATTCCTGAACTTAAATATTCTAGTAGCTAAAATTATTATCTATTTGCTGAATTTCACCATGTTTTAGCTAAAATTTCGTTCTATATTTGCTGAACTTCAGCAAATTAGGGTAATGTACGAGTTGGGAGTATTTATTTAGTGTAGTCGTAAGACTCAAGAGACACTTCTTTAAGATTAAATATATTCGCAGAAGAAGAGATGGTCTTCTTAGAAATTCTTTTCAACTTGTATTCCACTAGTGATACTTTTTCGTTTTCATTTTCCGTAAGCTACTGTATTGTTAATACTTTAGCTGTTTAGATGGAAAGAGTATCTTGTCAAACTTTGATGATGAGTCATGTAACTATTTAAGGAATTACATTATATTACAGTTATTATATAAATATTTTTATATTTTCAGTGTAATACGTTGTTACTATTTGTCGTCTGTTTCACTCGTCAATTCATAGTTTTTAATTGTAGTTGGCTTTACATAAAGTTTACAAAGAAAAGGGCAGCCTAATGCACAAGAATAAGAAGAAGAAAACGAAGGAGGAAGGGAGAAGGAGAAAGGGGCTAAAGTTGTTTAAAAAATAGGTACAAGTTAAAACTTTTTATAAAAAATAGGTATAAGTTAAACGGGGGAGACCAAATAGGATACGCCGTGCAATTTCAACAATTATATACTATTGAATTAATTATGTATACTGATACAATATACAATTTAATATTTTGGTATACAGTACAAATCTGTCTTCTTTGTTGTTCAACTCACTTTCAACCCAAGATTTAAACATCTACTCTAAAATCTCCATCAATCTGACTCGGAATATAGCCACATCCTCCAATTAACATTTCGAACATACCCGGCAAGAATAAGATCAAAATAACCATAAATTCAACAAACCCAATTTATGAGTTTCAAAGCTTCAAGGTCCTCCAATGGCAAATTAATATTTTGCAGAAGTCATAAGTCTTAGAATTCAAGTCAGAATAAAATAGACACTATTAGAAATCTGGGAATTACCGACCAAAAATTTGCGATCAAAGTTGGTCGGTCAAAAAAAGTGACCAAAGTTGGCCGCTAATATGGAGAAAATTATTAAATAATTTACCGACCAAGGTTGGTCATTTTTTGGTCTGTAAAGTGGTCAACATGTTGACAGGGCTGGTCAGATTTGCTTGTTCAAAGAAATATTAAAATTAACGACCAACTTTAGTCGCTAATGTGGGACTCAGTTATTACGTTTTAATAATTATATTATATTTAAAATATTTTATAAAATATAAATAAATATTATTTAAAATTGGCGACCAAAGTTGGTCGGTTATGAAAAGGGAAGCAAGTAGCGACCAACTTTGGTCGCTAATTTGGGACCCAATTATAACGTTTAATAATTATATTATTATTTAAAATATTTTATAAAATATAAATAAATCTTATTTAAATTAGCAACCAACTTTGGTTGCTAATTTTTAATTTCTGGATAATTAGTGACAAAAGTTGGTCTCTTTTCAGGTCAAAATTAAAAATTTACTTTTATATTTACTATCTAAATAATATAAATGTAATCCGTTAACACTGTTATAATACAAGGGATGAATATGTATGTGTGTGTGTATATATATGTGTGTGTGTGTGTGAAGACGTTTTGTTTTTAATACTCAACAATGCATCTGAGTAGGTTATAAGTCGATGAATCAATTTACACACAGATATATTTGATGAAAAATTATATATACTAATTAGGTTCTTCACAAGTCTATCAATCCCTAAAAGAACCTGACCTCGGGTTCTTTTAGTATACACACACTAACATATACTATAACAAGTTATATATACGTTATAGTATTACAGTGAAATGTCTGTGTGTCTGTGTGTGTGTGTGTGTATAAAAGAACATGAAGTGCTAGGAACAAAGGGTCGGGTTCTTTTAGTGATTGATACACTTGTAAATTATTTCATCGACTTATAACCTACTCAGATGCATCATTGAATATTAAAAACAAAACGTCTCAACTTATATCAATTAATCTGTTATAATTGATTCATCGACTTATAACCTAGCGATGAATGAATGTAATTTTGTAACGATCCGACCGGTCGTTTGCTATTTTAGAAACCCGTTACCCCAAATAAAACTCTCCATGTTTGGTTTAACTAAGTTGGTTCGGGATTTGGAATGGGTTGGATTGAAATATGCACATTTTACTCCTTCGGATTTTCTTAAAAGGTTAAGTTTGACTTTAGTCAACATTTTGAGCAAACGGCTCATGTTTTGACGGTTTCAGAGGATCCGCAGGAAAATATGGGACCTGGGCGTATGCCCGGAATCAAATTCCGAGGTCCCTAGCCCAGTAATGATTTTTGTTTGAAATTGTTAAACTGAAATTTATGGATTTAAAGAAACTAATTAATGATTGATCACATTGGTTTGGGCTTGTATGTTGGTTCCGAAGTCTATTACAAGTCCAATATAACATCTAAGACTTTTCCGCAAAATTTGGTGTCAATCCGAGTAGTTTAAGGGCGTTTTGGCCAACTTAAAGTTCATAAGTTTGATTCAATTGATTTTAGGGGGTGATTCTTAGATTTAGCATTATTTCGGGTGTTCCAAAGGTTCAACTAGGCCCGTTTCGTGATTTTAGACTTATCGGTATGTTCGGGCGGGGCTCGGGAGCCCCGAGCATCAATCGGACGAGGCTCGAGTAAAGTTGAAATTTTTGGAGCACTGCTGAATCTGCTGCTTTTGTCATAACCGCACCTGCGGTTGGTGGACCGCAGGTGCGAGACCGCAGATGTGGTCCATCTATCGCAGATGCATCCCAGGGAAGGCCAGGCCAAAACTGCAAAAGCGGCCCTCCAGCCGCAGAAGCGGTCCCAACCCATTTTGGCCTGTTGCGTAGGTGCGAACACTTTCTCGCAGAAGCGGGACCGCATCTTAACCGCAGATGCGGTCCCTTAACTGCAGATGCGAAAATTGCTAAAGCAGTGAGCTTCATTTAATACGGGTTCCAAACCAATTTTTGACACTTTTCACTCTTCCATTGGCTATTTTGGGAGCTTTTGAGAGATGACTTCCACCTAGCATCTTGAGGTAAGTTTATCCCACCTATCCTTAGCTTTATACTTGTATCTTAGGTAGATTACAATAACAACAACAACAACAACAACAAACCCAGTTTGATCCCAACAAGTGGGATCTGGGAGGGTAGTCTGTACGTAGACCTTACCCCTACCTAATTCAGGTAAAGAGGTTGCTTCCTTGTATCTTAGGTAGATTAAATACTAGAATTTAGGTAAATCAAGGGGTTGGAGCAAAACCTAGGGTTTTAATAAAAATTAAATATAACTACGAAATTTGTTATGAAACGGATTAGAAATTGTATATTATTGATCCTTAGGTTATAAAGAACAACTCCCTTCGAAAAATTTCGGAATCCGGGAACGTGGGCCCGGGGTCGAATTTTAGAAAACTTGTGTTAATGGTTGGGAAATTGCTTAAATAGTTATAATTCGATTTTGTGAGCTTATATTGATTAGTTCCTACCTCATATAACTAGTTTGGGATCGTCATCTCCGAATTGAGGGTTTGGGGCTTGTTCTTGGTATTGGAAGTGCACTTGGAGCGAGGTGAGCCTCCTTTCTAACCTTGTAAGAGGAATTGTCCCCATACGTATAATAATTGAGTAATTTGCTACTAAATGCGGGAACTACGTACGTACTAGGTGACGAGAGTCCGTGCGTAGCTACTATTATGTTAATTGTCCGGGTAGTCTAAGACTCACATCATGCTTTATTGGTGATTGTCTCTATATTTTCTTGCTAATATGACCACTTAGGATATGTTAGAGTCAGGGAAAGAAAAATAAGCGAATGTATATACTTGTGGATACTAGTATCAATTTATTTGGAAATAAATGCACACTCATGTGTTTTCTTTATATAAATTAATATATGTGGATCGGGCCGATCGCCTTGGTAGAAATAGATGCATTTATGGTTCGCGCATTCGACCCTCTGGCAGTACACAGTTTATTTTCTGTTGGATTCGGCCGTCGACCTCGGTATAATGTGCGCATGATATCTATGTGAAACCTCATCTATGACTTGTCCTGCTAAATAATTGAAATATGATTGGTTGACTACAAATTTGTTTAGAACATGACTTATTATCTCTTGCTACACACTGTTGATTATCTGTGACTCCCATTCTTAGCATAAAAACTTATTATATTATTTGATCCTAGTGGTATCAAGTCGACCTCTCGTCTCTGCTTCTTCGAGATTAGACCGGATACTTACTGGGTACATGTTGTTTATGTTCTCATACTACGCTTCTGTACTTAATTGTATAGGATCTGAGGCAGGTACATATGGCTATCAGTTTGGTGTGCACCCCTGATTCATAGCTTCAGACTTTCATGGTGAGCTGCTCCCTTTCTGTGACGTTCAGTAGCTTGATGGAGTCTTTTCCTTACTTATGTTGTCTATTCTATCTTAGACAATAGGATAGTTTTATTATTTTGTATATTCTACTAGTTTCTCATTACTTGTGACACCAGGTCTTGGCACACACATTAGTAAACTATCATTTTGGGGTTGTATAACTATTTTGCCATATTATTTTTTATTTCTGATTTGACTTGAGCTTTATAAACTTCTACACTTACTTTGGGTAAAAGTAAAAATGAGAACTAAATTACATTTTACGCGTTGGCTTTTCCGATAATGGTGTTGGGCTCCATCACGATCTATTTTCGGAAATGGGTCATCAAAAATTCATTAACTCTGTTATAATTCAAATAATGAATACTATTATATCAATTAAATAATATTATATTAGTTTATCAATTCACTAATTATTCATACGTAGTAATGTATAATATGGATCATCAATGACAATATAGTTTATGTGTGTGTATGATCTCATATACTTAAATATAACTTAAAGAATTCCTTTACATAGATTCTATTATAATCTATTAAAAGTAATTAACTAATTAATATAATTTTTTTAAAAGATTATTCTTATAGTTTATAATAATTTATAATAATTTTAGTTAAATAAAATAAATATTTATAGCTAATAATATTTTTTATAGATTATAATATTTAAAAAAAAAAGAAAAAAAGAATTTATTTGTAGAAATAGCGACCAATGTTGGTTGCTATTTTTGTCAAACTGTGACGACCCAAAGGGTCATCACCTGTTTTCTCATTTATTCCGTATTTTCGAGGCCTTGAAAACCTTATTTTTATTTGCCTCGATTTGCGTGCATAGTCCGGGTGCATAGCCGAAAAAGCTTATATGTTAAATTCTGTGAAAATTTCTAAAATGTGGCTTTAACATGATTAAAGTTGACTATGGTCAACATTTTGGCTAAACGGACCCGGACCCATGATTGGACGGTCCTGGAGGGCCCGTAGAAAAATATGGGACTCGGGCGTATGCCCGGAATCGAATTTCGAGGTCCGGAGCCCGAGAAATAAATTTTTAAGAGAAATTATTTTCCAAAATTTATATAAAAATTTGAAATGAAAATGAATTAGAAAATATTGGTATCGGACCCGTATTTTGGTTTCGGCATCCGGTACAGGTCTTATATGTGGTTTAAGACGTTTCTGTGTAATTTGGTTGAAATCGGACGTCATTTGACGTGTTTCGGACCTAAATATCTAAAAGTGAAAGTTTAAGAAGTTTGATGAAAAAGTGATGATTTTGAGGTTTGATTCCTCGTTTATGATGTTATTTTGGCGATTTGATCTCACGGTTAAGTTCATATGAGGTTGTTTAGTTAGTGTGTGTTTGGTTAGGAGCCCCGAGGGCTCGGGGGTGATTCGGAGGTGGTTCGAGGTGTTTTGAACTTAGTAAAAAGTTGCAGAAAATCTGGTGTTTGTGCACAGGGATTTTCTTCTTCGCGTTCGCACTCTTCCCCTCGCATTTGCGTAGCTCTGTGTCTTCCTCCTTCGCGTTCACATCTTGAACCTCGTGATCGCTTTAGCCAAATTCAGGACCCCAGTTGTTTCCTCTTCGCGTTCGCATCAAACCATTCGCAAACGCGTAGCCCTGCAGCCATATTCAACGCGTTCGCGTGGCCCCTCACGCATTCGCGTATAACAAAGTCCAGGACCCAATCCTTCCCTTCTACGCATCCGCGATAAGACTTCCACAAAAGCGATGCTTCCCAGTCTTCCTTCTCCGCGAACGCGACCCTCATGTCACGATCGCGTAGGGCAAATTCGCCCAATTATTATTTTAAGTTCAGAAACAGAATAGTTGCGGGTTCATTCAAAAATTCTCACGAACTCTCTTCTCCCCCAAGCTTTAGGAATCCATTTAAGCCCCCATTCTTCAAGACCACTTGGGTAAGTAAATTCCCACTCATTTCCTTTATTTTCCTTCATTAATTGGTGAGTTTCTAAGCCTAAATCATGTAATCTAGGGTTGAAATTGGAGGAATTGAGTAGAGTTAGGACTTTTTAATTTTCTTTGATTTAGACCTCGTTTTGTGGTCGAATTTAAAAATAAATTGTATAATCGGGCTCGTGGGGGAATGAGTGATATGGAATTGGTTCGAACCTCATGTTTTGACCAAGCGGGCCCGGGGGTGATTTTGGAATTTTGGGAAGAAAGTTTAGAAATCTATATTTAGGTATTGGGTTTGATTTATTTAGCTATTATTGATATTATAAAGTCATTATTTCATAGATTTGATTGAGTTAGAGCCGAATTCGAGAGGGAAAGCAGTTGTTGTGGATTGATTTAGCCGTGGGAGTTGAGGTAAGTGTTTGATCTAACTTTGGCTTGAGAGAATAGGATTAGGGTATTGTTTGCTAATTGCTAATTGTTGAGTATGGTGTACAGGCATGGTAACGAGTATCTATACACTGGTGTCTAGCATGACCGTTAGTCCTTATTTGTGCTTATACTAATTTTGTTGTGACTCTTCCTTGTGTTATTGATGATATCTATATAATGTGAAGAGTATGAGAAAGAATTATGATTTGTGAACCCTTTGGAGCGTTGGCACGAATGATAAAGTAATTATTGAGAAAGAAATGAAAGAAAGAGAAAGAAATGTGATTATTCCCTTAACGGGTTGTATTCGTATATTGTTGTTCCCTTGTCGGGATATAACTGTTTACTTGTGTTTCCCTTGCTGGGATTTCTATTACCGTTTTTCTATCCCCTCGCCCCATTGGTTGTGATTGTTGCTTGGGTGAGGAAGAGTGATAAAGCACGTTGCTTGGGTGAGGAAGAGTGATAAAGCACTAAGGTTGATGTCGTGCATGAATTGTGTTTAGGCTATGTTAATGCACGAAGGAACATTCCGTGCCCTGATTTGATTGTCTTGGTGAGAACGAGAGTAAAAGCACGAAGGATGGTGCCGTACAAATTGTTGAATTTCTACTCTCATTGATATGGCAGTTGTACATTTTCACCTTTTATTTGTTGTTTTTTTTATTATCCGAATTGTTCATCCCCTGTAGCATGTTCCCCCTCTTGACTTGTTAAATATATATATATATATATATATATATATATATATATATATATATATATATATATATATATATATATATATAT
>MU736321.1:0-69162 GCA_026770625.1 Nicotiana glauca
AAAATCCACCATGTCTAAGAGCAATAAATCAACACGGGTCTCAAGACCCTCAAACACTACCACACAGGAACAATGCACTCGATCGACCACAATAGAATCACCCACCGGTATAGATACATAAACAGGAATACCCAAAGCATCACTAGGCATGACCAAGTGGGGTGCAAAATAGGATGACACATACGAATACGTAGACCTAGGGTCAAATAACACTAAAGCATCCCTATCACAGACCAGAATAGTACCTGTAATAACTGCATCTGAAGACTCAGCCTCTAGCCTGGCTGGAAGAGCATAACACCGCGGTTGGGTCCCACCTCCCTGAACCATATCTCTGGGACGATCGGCTGCTGGCTGGCCTCTACCTCTGGCGGTCCGAGCTCCCCTCTACGGTCTCTACCTCTACCTCTATGATCTCTACCCCCACCTCTAGCTAGCTGGGCAGCCTGTGGATCACCTGGTGCTTGAATCATGGGGCGAGGACCCAGCTGCTGGGAACTACCTGAAGCTCTAGGGCAAAATCTGACAATGTAACCCGAATCACCACAACCGTAACAAGACCTCAACTGCTGAGACTGCTGGCCCTGTCGACCTGAATGTCCACCCCGAAAACTCTAAAGTGGTGGGGCACTGATGGGTGCTGATGTGGAACTGTGAAGCTGCTGGTTAGAATAATGCGGCTGAGAATCACGACTCTCTGAAGTACCATGAGAGACCTGGAGAGCTGACTGAAAGGGCCTCGGAGGATGGCCTCTACCATAAGAATATCTACCTCCAGATGAGGTACCACTGAACCTACCCGTATGACGGGGCCTCTTATCTGACCCATGACCACCTCCCCGTGCAAGAGCCATCTCAACCCTACAGGCCGCATTGGTCGCCTCCTGCAAAGAAATCTCACTCCCGACTCCCATAGCCATCTGGACACGGATCGGCTGAATCAATCCATCAATAAAACTCTGCACCCTCTCTCTCTCTCGGTGGGGAGTATAACAATAGCATGGCGTGCTAGATCAATGAACCGGGTCTCATACTGAGTGACTGTCATAGAGCCCTGCTGCAGGCGCTCAAACTGCCTGCGAAGAGCCTCTCGCTGAGTAACTGGGAGAAACTTCTCCAAAAACAACTCTGCAAACTAGTCCCAAGTCAATGATGGCGACCCTGCTGGTCTGGATAACCTATGGTCCCTCCACCAAGTCTTGGCGGATCCTTCTAGTTGAAAGGTGGCGAAGTCGACCCCATTAGTCTCCACAATACCCATAGTCCGAAGAATCTCATGGCAGCTAAATAAGAAGTCCTGGGGGTCCTCTGTAGAAGCACCGCTGAATGTGTTGGTGAAGAGCTTGGTAAACCTATCCAGCCTCCACAAAGTATCTGCAGACATAGCCGCTCCATCGCTGATCTGAGTCTCAATACCTGGCTGAACTGCCACAGCTGGCTGAACCACTGGAACCAGAGCCTGGGGAGCTACCTGCTCCGGAGTACGTATAGCAGGAGTCTGAACTCCTCTTCCAGCTTGAGAAGTGGCTGATGCTACTGGAAGCAAACCCGCTCGAGAGACGCTCTCCATGAAGCCTACCAACCTGACCAAGGCGTCCTGAAGAACAGGGGTGGCTATAAACCCCTCTGGGACCTGAGCTGGGCCCACCGGAGCTGCTGGGGCTGAAACCTCCTCATCATAATCAACATGAGGCTCCACCTCTAGGGCTGCTGCTCGGGGCTGAGCTCTGCCCCTACCTCGGCCTTTGGCACGGCCTCGGCCTCAGCCTCGCCCTCTGCCCCTCGTAGGAGCTGCTGCTGGGGGCTCGGGATGCTGCGTGGTAGAAGAGGAAGCACGTGTTCTCGCCATCTGCGAAAGAACAGAGTAGAAAGACAATCAGCATTTGAGAAACAGAATCGCACGACAAGAAAGAACAAAAGTGAAATTTTCCTAACTCCGTAGCCTCTGGGGGATAAATACAGACGTCTCTGTACTGATCCCTCAGACTCTACTAAGTTTGTCCGTGAGTCGTAAGACCAATGTAACCTAGTGCTCTGATACCAACTTGTCAGGACCCGGATTTCCCACCCTAAGGAGTCGTGATGGCGCCTACTAATAGGAGCTAGGCAAGCCAATTAACTATATACATTCTTAGGCAAACATCGACAATATTGGGACAACGAGACAATTAATATAAAAGCGGAAATCTTAAACATAAATGAACTGAGAACAAGTGCGGAAATTCAATTACAACCTCTACCCAAGACTAGAGTCACTAACTTACGAACGTCTATAGAATACTAAAAACAGAGTCTGAATAAAATAAATACTATTTGTTCCGGTACAAGGACAACAAACGAAATAACGATAGAAGAGACTCCGGGCCATGCGGACGTCAGCAAGGCTACCGCGAAATCTCTGGACTAAAGTCAGCTCTCAATCAACTATTGCTGTCCAAAAGCTGCTCCGGCTCCGTGATCTGTGAAAAAGAGCACATAAGTGTAGCATCAGCACAACCAACCCCATGTGCTGGTAAGTGCCTGGCCTAACCCCGACAAAGTAGTGACGAGGCTAGACCAGACTACCAATAAAACCTGTGCAGTTCAAATATATACATACGCAATAGAAGAGAATATAGAAATTTAACAAGTCAAGAGGGAGGGGAGCATGCTGTAGGGGCTATAACAGTTTAAAATACAAAATCAGTAAATAAGGAATGAAACGATACAACTACAAAGCTAACGAGAGTAGAAAAATAATCAAAACATGGCACGGAATGTCCTTTCGTGCATTAACAATCAAAACATGGCACAGAATGTCCCTTCGTGCATTACTAATCAAAACATGGCACGGGATGTTCCTTCGTACATTAATAATCAAAACATGGCACGGAATGTTCCTTCGTGCATTAATAATCAAAACATGACACGAAATGTTCCTTCGTGCATTAATAATCAAAACATGGGACAGAATGTTCCTTCGTGCATTAATAATCAAAACATGGCACAGAATATTCTTTCGTGCATTAACATATCCTCAACACAAATCGTGCTCGGCATCAACTTTCGTGCTTTATCACTCTTCCTCACCCAAGCAACAATCATAACCAATGGGGGCGAGGGGATAGACAAAACAGTAATAGAAGTCCCGGCAAGAGAAACACAAGCAAACAGTTAAATCTCGGCAAGGGAACAACAACAATAACCTTCACATCCCGGCAAGGGAGATAATCACTATACGAATACAGCCCGGCAAGGGATTAATCACAGTTCTTTCTCATACTCTTCACATTATATAGAAATCATCAATTCCACAAGGAAGAATCACAACAAAATTAGAATAAGCACAAATAAGGACTCATGGTCATGCTAGACACCAGTGTATAGATACTTGTCACCATGCCTATACACCGTACTCGACAATTAGCAATTATCAACCAATACTCTAATCCTATTCCCTCAAGCCAAAGTTAGATCAAACACTTACCTCGAATGATCCAAACTCTACTCAAGCCTCTAGTATAGCTTTACCCCTCGAATTACCACCAAACCGCTCGAATCTAGTCACAAATTACTTGAATATATCAACAAATGCTAATTGAATCAATTTGAATGCATGAAAATGAATTTCCCTAACTTTTACTCAAAAATTCCCAAAATTCCACCGGGCCCAGGTGGTCAAAACCTGAGGTTCGAATCAAAACCCGGTTACCCATTCCCCCACGAGTTCATATCTATGATTTGTTTTGAAATCGGACCTCAAATTGAGGTCTAATTCCCCAATTTGAAGAAAACCTAGGTTCTACCCAAAATCCCCATTTTTACCCTTGAAAATCCTTGATTTTAAGATGAAAACATGATAAATGATGTAAATAATTGTTGGGATTAAGTAAAAATTGACTTACAAATGATTTGGGGAAGAAAGGTTTCTTGGAAAATCGCCTATGGAGTGTTTGAGTTGAAAGAATGAAGAAATGAGGGTTGAAATTCTTCAAAGTATGAAAAATTGCAGGCCTTAGATATGGGATTTGTGAACATGGGTTCGCAATTGCGAACCCAGCAGGCTTGGGAAATGCGAGGAAGTAGTTCGCATTTGCGAACACTGGGCAAAGGGGGGAGTTTCGCATTTGCGAGCTGATATGTCGCATTTGTGACCAGCTCTAGTTCGCATTTGCGACCCAAGACAGAAATTCCCTTTTTCGCATTTGCGATCAGGGACTCGCATTTGCGAGAATTTTCTTCGCAAAAGCGAAGATACCAGAACTGAAGGATCAGATTTTTCCAAAGTCCAAAAATGCAACTCGACACCTATCCAAAACTCACCCGAGCCCTTGGGGCTCCAAACCAAACATGCACACAACCGCAAAAACATCCTACGGACTTACTCGTGCGATCAAATCGCCAAAATAACATCATATACATAGAATGAAGCCTCGAATCACATGATTTCTTCCAACTTTTCGTAAAACACAAATTTTCCATTTTTAAGTCCGAAACACGTCAAATGACATCCGTTTTCAACCAAACTTTATAGAAAGCGCTTAAATCACATATAAGACTTGTACCGGGCGTCGGAACCAAAATACGAGCCCAATACCATAGTCTTCGGATCAAATTTCCTTAATTAATTTCAGAAAATAATTTCACACAAAAGTTTATTTCTCGGGCTTGGGACCTCAGAATTCGATTCCGGGCATACGCCCAAGTCCCATATTTTTCTACGGATCCTCCGGGACGGTCAAATTACGGGTCCGGGTCCGTTTACCAAAAATATTGACCAAAGTCAACTTTAATCATATTAATATCAAAATTCATTAATTTTTACACAGAATTCATATTTAAGCTTTCCGGCTACGCGTTCAGACTGTGCACACAAATTGAGGCAACTAAAAGTGAGATTTTCAAGGCCTCGAAAGCACGGAAAAGAGAGAAAACGGGGGATGACCCTTTGGGTCGTCACAAGCTACATGAAGTGCATTTGTATATAAACCCACCAAACTCATTTTTCTCTACCAATGAGGGACAATGTCTCATCAAAAAGAGAGGGAAACTTAAAATTTTACTCAAAATTTTCATTTCCCTCCATTTCCCATTCATCCTCTTTTTAATACCTTTCCATATTAAAAAGAAATTCAATAGCACACTTGCACCCAAGAGTGTGGCAAAATAATTAATGAAGTGGAAGGAGAACTAGGGGTACATATATAGGTAGGGTTGGTTCGAATTTTATAATGAGATTTTTTCCTTCCTATACCATATATGAAACTTTATTACCAAAAATGTGCACAGTTTCTAATTTACCCACCCTGTCCATATTTTTCCTATAATTATTATACTATTCATTAAATACTAATTATTAGTAGCTGAATCTTCCTAATTAGGCGTCCTAAAATTCAGGAACAGAATCTTCTAATTGATTTTGCCACAAATCAAATCTGTTCGAAAGCTCAATTCGTCGAAATCAAATCTGTTCAAAAGCTCAGATTTGTTCTTCGATATTTTCGCTTAAGACACAAATCAAAAGCTCAGTTCGTCGAAATCAGAAGCTCGATTTCAAATTGTAGAAATCAGTTCTGCAAAATCTATATTCGTCGACATTCTCTCTACATCTCTCTCTATTTCTCAATCGTAAATTTCAGTAATACAAAGCAAATTAAAAGGGAGCAGCAATTCCACTTTTGACAGCCATTAAAAAGCTTTGAAAGCTTTGAATTCAAATTTGGGTTTTCAAAAATCATTATTTGTTCGGATTGGGTGTTATTGAAAATAATTGGGAATATGGTTTGGAGTTTATATCTCATTTTTGAGGGGTTTTGGTGAAGATTAGACTTGATTTTGACAGAATTTCAGATTGAAACTCGAAGAAGAAGAAGAAGAAGAAGAAGAAGAAGAAGAAGACATATTGCAGAAATTGTAGATTATTTGTATTCTGATTGTAGATGATTTATTTTCTATTTTCACAAATAAAAATGGCTAAAACTTCTACAAATCTTCTGAAAAAACGCAATTATGTCAAAAATCTCAATTATGCTACAATTGAATGAGAATTGGGATATAAAAATTTAATGTACCCAATTTGTAGATATTTTGTAGATAAAATATAGATTATTTGTATTCTAATTGTAGATGCTTTATTTTCTGTTTTCACAAATCAAAAACGACTAAAACTTCTACAATTCTTTTGCAAAAAATGCAATTATGTCGAAAATCCCAATTAAACTATAATCGAATGAGAATTGGGATATTAAAATTTAATATACTCAGTTTGTAGATATTTTGTAGATGTATTGTAGATTATTTGTATTCTGATTGTAGATGCATTGTTTTCTGTTTTGACAAATTCAAAACGACTAAAACTTCTACAAAATCTTCTGCAAAAAAAGGCAATTATGTCGAAAATACAAATTAAACTATAATTGAATGGGATTGTTGGTTGTTGTGGAGTAGTCAAACTTGGAAGACTTCATATTTGATTGAATCTTTTCTTGAACTTATAGCTTAGAACCTTGAAGCTACACATGATGCTCAATTTTCTTACCTTTTTTTTTCCTTGAGTGTATAAAAGAAGTTGGAAAACCAATCACAATTAACAAAAAAAGAAAAGAAAAAAAGAGAGAGACCACCAATGAGGAAATAGAGGATCTAAAAACAAAACAAAGGAAAAAAAATGCACCATTATTAGCTAAGATAATCAAAAATAAGAAAACTCTAAGGACTTAGTATTATTATTCATCACTTTGAATAAATTTTAGTAATTTTTAATGCACGACCAATAGTTATTTAAAAGCAAATTGTATAAAAAGGATGTTGAAAGAAGGATCCTTGAAGTACAATATGATGTATTACCGAATTTCAAGTAAAAAAAAAGTTTTCTTTAATTTAATAAAAGATTATAAATATATTAGTAATTTTTTTCCTTTTCATACTACTAGCTTTAAAATATATTTGACATTGTATTCATACAGTAAAGTAATTGATGCAGCTTGAAACTGAAGCTTTAAGTTCTCCATGTTTTTCATATAATTTCAGTTGGTCTTTTATATTTGTCATATTTATTTTAGAGATTGTACCCTTAAAATACACCATGGTATAGAATTGATAATTTGATATACTAAATGTAATTATATCAAACCTTAAACATTGAGGGTAATAAGATTTCCTATATGGTATAGGAATGTAAAAATTCCTTTTACAACTATCAAACCAAACCAATTGTATCGGGTTATTAAATCTAAAGACCAAACTAAACCAATAAAACTCGGGTTTTTCAGTCTCGATTTTTCTTAGATTTTTGGGTTATTCAAGTTTTTTCGGATATTTTTCTGGTAAAATCTTCGTAGAACAAACATATAAATTGTGCTCAAAATATTTCTTTAATCCTAGCAAGATACAACTATATGAAGTATTTTCAAGAAAATAATACAAAATGTAACGACCCGACCAGTCGTTTCGAGCTCTAGCACATTGTTCAGCAGTCTGAGGCCATGAACAACTTTATTTCAGGTATTATGACTTGTACGCGTGGTCGGAATTAAGTTTCAGGAAGTTCAGAGTTGATTTGGAAAGAGAATTCTCGTTTTGGAAGCTCAAAGTTGAAAGAATTAACTAGGATTGGAATTTTGAGTAAACGACCTCAGAATATGGATCTGAAGGTTTCAGCAGGTTCGTATGATGATTTCGGACTTGGGCGTGTGCCCGAATCGGGTTTTGGATGACCCGGGAGCGTTTTGGCGCCTATTGTGGAAAGTAGCATTTTGAAGGAAATTCCATAAGTTTGGGTTGAAGTGTATTTCAGCGATATCGATGTCCGTTTGGGATTCCGAGTCTTGGAGCAGCTCCGTATGGTGATTCTGGAGTTGGGAACGCGATCGGAAGTGAATTCGGAGGTCATTTTGGAGCCATTTGGCTAATGATAGAAATTTAAAGATTTTTGAGAAGTTTGACCGAAAGTGGACTTTTTGATATAAGGGTCGGAATCCGATTCCAAAAGTTGGAGTAGGTCCATAATGTCGAATATGACTTGTGTGCAAAATTTGAGGTCAATCGGACGTGATTTGATAGGTTTAAGCATCAAAAGTAGAAGTTGGAAGTTCTAAAGTTCATAAAGCTTGGATTGGGGGTTGATTTATGATTTTAGCGTTGTTTGATGTGATTTGAGGCCTCGAGCAAGTCCGTAATGTATTTTGGGACTGGTTGGTGTGATTGGTCGGGGTCCTGGGGGCCTCGGGTGTGTTTCGGGTTGTATCGCGCTCTTATTTGATGTTTCAAAGTCATTTCGTTGGACATAAAGGGGTGTCATATTAAGCAAATGAGCTCCAAATTAAGTTTTTATTGAGCCATTAGATTCGTATCATAATTTCGGAGCCATAACAAAAAGAATCGTCGAATTCGGACATCGTATGAGGGAGTTATGCTCATTTTCGTGTCGAGAAAAGTGCTGGTTGCTGTCATAACCGCAGATGCAAAAATTTTCCGCAGATGCGGTCAAATTTCCGTAAATGCGGAAACTGCTGGAGGCAGAAAGGTTTCTTTAATAATCAAAGTTTGGCTCATTTTCACTTCATTTCTTCGATGGGAGCCGATTTTGGAGCAACTTTGGAGTGCCATTTTCATCACCAAGCATGAGGTAAGTGATTTCTACTAGTTTTGAGTATATACAAGGTTTATATATGGATTTAGACTTGGAAAATTGTAGAAAACTTGAGGTTTGAGGGAAAACCTAGAAAACTAGTATTCTTGGATTTTGACCACGATTTTGGGTATGGAATTTAGAGAAAATCATATATTTGAGTTCGTGAGGCTATGGGTAAACTTTATCTTCAAAAAATTTTGGATTCCGGGCACGTGGGCCCGAGGGCGTTTTTGTCAACTTTTCGATCGGGGTTGGGAATTGCTATAAATTAGATTGTAATGAGTAATTGAGCATATATTAATGGATTTGTATAATCATTGACTAGTTTTGGAGCGTTGTGTGTCGATTTAAGTCTTCGGAGGAGCGTGGAATGCTGGTTATGGATCTTCGGAGCAAGGAGAGTCTCCTTTCTAATCTCGTAAGAGGGAATAGTCCCCATAGGTGAATTAATTGGTTATGTGCTCCTATTTGTGGGGGATACATACGCACGAGGTGATGAGAGTCCGTGCATAGCTACTATTATGCTACTGTTCGGGTAGTATAGGACTCAAATGCATGCTATACTTGGATTAATTGTAAACCTATTGACAGCTCGAATTGCTTAAACCACATTGAATTAATAAATAAAGTTAAAAAAGGATTAAACTTCTTTTCTTAAATTATTAAAAGAGAAAGTGGCTTTTATTTGAATAAATATTCCCTGATAAACTCTTAATTTGCTATTTGAGCATGTATTTCTATGTGTACCTGCGTCGCATGCATGATTCGCGAGCAGGGTGATTGTTTAATTTATGTTGACCGCATCGCATGGATAGTTCGCGAGCGGGATAATAAATACATCTATGGTTCGCGCCATTCGATCCTCGGCAGTGCACAGTTTATTTTCTGTTGGAGCAGGCCGTACGCCTCGGCATGATTTGCGCATGCTTGTATTGCTTGCCTTGAAACTTATTAAAGTTGTTATAGCCTCTTTCCGGCTTGAGAATAATTGTATAAATGATAAAAAGGAATTTGGAAATTTCCTGTAAAGGAAAAATTGTTCATTTGCTTCAACCTATCGAATAATATCATGTTTATAAAAATCCGCAATTTAACATATTATTGATATATCATTATTGGACCACTAGTGAGTGTCGAAGTCGACCATCTCGTCTCTACTTCTTCGAGATTAGACGGGATAATCATTGAGTACACGTTGTTTTCGTACTCATACTACACTTCTGTGCATTTTTGTTGCACAGGCATATGCATCTCTATTGACTTACTGGGTGTAGCAGCACAGATGACACGAAGACTAAGGTGAGCTGTACTTCTCGAGGTGATCCGCAGCCAGCAGAGTCTTTTTCCTGTATTTATTTCTGTCAAATATTGTATTCCGGATGATTGTTGTACTACATTATTTCTTAGAAATTGCTCATGCACTCGTGACACCGGGTTCTGGGAGGATTTTTGGATTATTAAATGTTATATTTTCTTAAAGACTTCGCGGTTGTTTCTGTAAATTTTTTTATTCGTTATTTAATGTATAAAGAAAAATGATTTTAGACAATACAAAATTGAAAGTTAATTAAGTATTTTGGTTGGCTTGCCTAACAGCGGTGTCCGGCGCTACCACGACTCTCGCTGGATTTTGGGTCGTGACAACATGGTTTCAGAGCACTAGGTTCCTAGGGTCTCACGAGTCATGAGCAAGTCTAGTAGAGTCTCACAGATCGGTACGGAGACATCTGTACTTACCCCGAGAGGCTGTAGGACTGTTAGGAGTACTTCCCTTCTTGATACCTCATCGTGCGATTTGATTCCTTTGAGGCTTATGCCTTTGTTTCTTTCCTACTCAATCTTATGCGACGCAAAGCGCTTGCTATTCATTGAGGATTGAAGAATTGTAATGATATTACGAATATGGTGTGGGATGTTTCTCCCCATATAGTCGTTTGAGCTATTATCGTCGCCTGGTGGAAGGATATTTTATTATTTTAACCCAGTAACAGTACTTATGAGGGCTCTGAGGCTAGGCACATGTTGCCATGATGCTTATGAACGATTGTTCCGCAGTAGTGATATGATGGTAGGATGTTGCCCACATGTCGGGGCAGTGAATGACTTGTAGGGAGGTTTACTCAATGCATAATCCACAGATTCAGTATTTTATTTTCGGCAGGGGAAAGGAAATCGGGCTAAGAATGTGCAATTTGGAATGGTAGAGTAATGAGACTTGGTACATGCGAGAGTGGTGGAGCTTTCTTCTATGAGGGGATGTCATTGTCCTAATTGAATGCACTAAGTTCGCCGGTGTTGCGATCTTCTACAATTCGCCTTTGGAGCAAGCTATTATGAAATAGTATCGAAAATGCGGCTGTCAGATATAGCAGGGCGCGGTAGTTCAGGGTCGAATCAGTATTTCTAATGTCGATGGTATGAGAAGGATGATTTTTCGAAAGGTGTAAAGTTAGCAGCAATTATGGGTTCAAGTGCCACGAAGATAGATTTTAATTAAGGCAACAACTGACTAGCAAAGGATGAGGAAAGATGTGTGGAAAGTGTCAGACGGTGGCTAAAATTCCTAGAAGGCCAGGTGTATGAAGCAAAGGTCTAGTAGTTGATTAAAGAAGTGAGTTTTCCCAAAGTGGGAGAGTGGCAGATGTTACATATAGGCTTGGTCGTAGGATGATTACGAACCTTAAGGAGAGTTTGGAATGATTTGGGATTTTAGTGGTTGGCGATTGAAGTCTACAGGTTTAATTGGAAGTATGGGCTAATATGTAGCAAAGAGATCGGTCGTGCAAATATGGTTGATGATTCAGAGTATAAATAAAAAAGGGGTTTTACAGAAAGAATCCGAGAACTTAGGTGGTTGATTGCGCAAGGTTATGTCAATAAGCGATAAGGAATCCCGGTGAGTTCCAGAGTTGTGTAATAGTGGCTCCAAGCTAAGTGGGAGAGTCCCACCGCCTATGGTTGGGTTGCATAGTTAACCACTTGCTAGGTTTTCTGGTTGTTAGCATATTTTTGGGTTATTTCGGCTACGGGAAAAGAACATAAGTGGTAATTTGAGCAAAGAAATTGTTAAAGGGTGCTATGATAGGCCTTATTGGCTCTTGTTCAGACTTGGGGAAGGATTCAGGATTGTGCTTTGTAAATATGCGGGCTCCAAGGGAAGTGATTCTACCAGGTGCTTCACCAATAGGGTATTCATGTGATAAAAGATTCATGGAGTTTATTATATTCGGGGCCAAGTCTGAGCGGGTGGCTCTCAACAACGGTCCTAGTGAATTCAAAGGATAAGGTGTGATGCCTAACAATTTTGAGCCTATAGGTACGGCTAAGAATCAAGCTTGATGACAGCCTATGAGAAGGGGCACAGAATGTCTATGATGTTTTGACTTGCGATGTAGCAATTGGGAGGTACGAAATAGTTTGTGGGATTTGAGATATCATGGTCTCGTGATTCAGGGTCACTCGGGATAAGTGCGGATGGAGTGTGTTAAGTGTTGAATGGAGTTATCATTGTTTCTATGGCAATTAAGGATAAATTGGAAAAAGAGGGATTGGTTAGACATAGTCGGTATGGCGTGTTACTGGCAGTGAGCAGTTCTTTCAGCGTGATCGAGTTATGCAAGTGAATTGTGGCGGTGCGTGCGAGGCTTGTCGGCTTCCATAGTTAGTGGTATTCAGAAAGTATTCTACTGTTGTAACCTGATACGTGGAGGTGGGCCCCAGAAGGGCTATGGTGGCTTAGACCACTACTTAGAGATTTTCATGTTCTACGGTTATGAGAATTAACCTATGTGTTGTTATGGTTCTCTTGAAGTGAGTTAAGTGAAAAGCTTTTATATGATGAAGTGTTAGCCCGATAGTGTTCCGAAGCTATGATGAAAAGCGTGTTCTATCGTATATTGGCATGTTAGGTGCAGTGAGCGATATAGAATTTGAAGTAAAGATCAAGGTAACAACTCGGTGTAGACAAGGATGTCACAATCTCGGATGAGCAGGAAAGGATTTTCGGTGTATAAGGTAAGTTGGTATTGTCTTCAGTATCACATGAGATCAGTGTTTTGTGAAAAAGGCTTTGCATCCTGGTTAATGACTCTTGATCTCTTTTCAGCATTAGTGCGGCCGGTGGTTTGGATGTGCGGACTTGTTATTCATTTCGGAAGGTTGTGGGAGCTTGTTCCACAGGAAGATTGTATAAGTGTGACATTTAGTCACTTGATTGATTAAAGATTTAAACCAAGTGTGAGGATTATGGTAATATCATTAATTTGAGAATTTATGCCCGGAGGGCACTCTGTTTATTGGGTTATGGACTGTGGAGGTTCGCTCCGTTTATGAGGGTTGTTCTTATGTGTTATGAGAAAAGGGGAGTTATTATGGACCTTTGAAAGGTTATTAGCCTAGTTGGTGCAATTAGAAATCGGCTTGAGATCAATGGATTGATTTAAATATGAGCATGGGCTTATATCAGGCCAGATGTGTTCATCTCAGCAATACGCTCCTTATGGAAGGGAGTCGGGGTGTTATTTCGTTGTCAGCTATTTCATGTAATGATGTATTGCGTCGTGCGAGTTGTGATCCGGCTTGGTGAATTTCTTATGTGTTGAGGTTCCGCATAGAGATGAGATTATATGAGTAGGATGGCTCTTGAGATTCAGATCATATATTGCACTTCAGTTGTGCTCGAGTTTGTGGATTATAACGTTATATGTCTCCCCAGGGAATGGTATTATACACTTAGCATATTTATGACTGATATTCAGTATTTTGTTGTAATGAGCAATTTAGCTCGATGTACATCTCCTTATGTGAGTTCCATGTGTGGATCGTTTGGCACGCCACCATGGGTATGTTATTTGGATTGGGTGGCACGCCACCATGGTTATGTTGTGTGGATCGTGTGGCATTCCGCCATGGTTATGATTGCTCAGATCGGGTTATGCGCCGCAGCAGTGTGATGTTCAGTACATATCCCCATATCTGTTTATGGTGTTTTGTTTCCTATTTTCTAAAGGAAGCTCATATTAGCTGTGAGCCCGCGTCGCATGTATGATTCGCGAGTGGGGTAATTGAAATTCCTTTTTAGAGTTCATTTTCCTTTTTGTATCACATTCTAATTGGTAGACTATTTGCACATTGTGGCATTATATGAGACTTTTGGTCATGTTGGGGTGGCTTATTACCTGAGCAGTTCGTACTGGGTGAGGCGAGATTGTTGGATTTATGATCAGTGCAATCTGATTAAGTGAAATATATTAGCAAATATCATTATTTGGTTCAGAATGAGGTAATGTTTCTTGTCAGAAGTATAGACTCAATGATTGGTTGACTCGGTAGTTGATTATGAATTTCTGCACATCTCTTCCATTGTGGCGGCATTGTAAGAGTTAGAGTAAGATCTGTGTATGTCATGGGGTGCAATAGGAGCATCAGATTTGTGGAATTTTGACTAAGTTGATCAGAAAATGTTATTGTGGTCCGGTGAGTAAAGTGATGCTAGGTGTGAATTCAGCAAAGTTATGCAGCCATGTTTGGGTACAGCGTGTAGTGACTGATATGGTGATCTGATGTTGGAAACAGGTCGGGCATAGAATTTCGGATGTTGGAATTGGGCTCTAAGGCTTATTTGCTTGAATAAAAGGGAATATCTTCAAAATTGATCGAGCTGATGTGCTCAACTGAGTTGTGGTAGCACGAGAAGGTGGATGAGAAGTTAAACAGTGATTTCAAACTACTTCAGCGTAGTTCTCAGCACGTTCGAGGACGAACATATGTTTAGGTGGGAGAGAATGTAACGACCCAACCGGTCGTTTTGTGCTCTAGTGCATTGTTCAGTAGTTTGAGGCCATGAACAACTTCATTTAAGGTATTATGACTTGTACGCGTGGTCAGAATTATGTTTCGGGAAGTTCAGAGTTGATTTGGAAAGAGAATTCTCATTTTGGAAGCTTAAAGTTGAAAGAACTAACTAGGATTGGAATTTTGAGTAAATGACCTTAGAATTGGGATCTAAAGGTTCCAGCAGGTTCGTATGATGATTTTGGACTTGGGCGTATGCCCGGATCGGGTTTTGTGATCCGGGAGCGTTTTGGCGCCTATTGTGGAAAGTAGCATTTTGAAAGAAATTTCATAAGTTTTGGTTAAAGTGCATTTCAGTGATATCGATGTCCGTTTGGGATTCCGAGTCTGGGAGCAGCTCCGTATGGTGATTCTGGAGTTGGGAGCGCGATCGGAAGTGAATTCGGAGGTCATTTTGGAGCCATTTGGCTAAAGATAGAAATTTGAAGGTTTTTGAGAAGTTTGACCGGAAGTGGACTTTTCAATATCGGGGTCGAAATCCGATTCCAAATGTTGGAGTAGGTCCGTAATGTTGAATATGACTTGTGTGCAAAATTTGAGGTCAATCAGACGTGATTTGATAGGTTTAAGTATCGAATGTAGAAGTTGGAATTTCTAAACTTCACAAAGCTTGGATTGGGGGTTGATTCATGATTTTATCATTGTTGATGTGATTTGAGGCCTCGAGCAAGTCCGTAATGTGTTTTGGGACTGGTTGGTGTGATCGGTCGGGGTCCCGGGGGGCTGGGGTGTGTTTCGGGTTGTATCGCGCTCTTATTTGATGTTTCAATGGCGTTTGTTTGGACATAAAGGGTTGTCATATTAAGCAAATGAGCTCCAAATTAAGTTTTTATTGAGCCATTAGATCTGTATCGTAATTTCGGAGCCATAGCAAAAAGAATCGTCGAATTTGGACATCGTATGAGGGAGTTATGCTCATTTCCGTGTCGAGAAAAGTGCTAGTTGTTGTCATAACCGCAGATGCGAAAATTTTCCGCAGATGCGGTCAAATTTCCGCAGATGCGGAAACTGCTGGAGGCAGAGAGGTTTCTTTAAAAATCGAAGTTTGGCTTATTTTCACTTCATTTCTTCCATGGGAGCCGATTTTGGAGCAACTTTGGAGTGCCATTTTCATTACCAAGCATGAGGTAAGTGATTTCTACTAGTTTTGAGTATATACAAGGTTTATATATGGATTTAGACTTGGAAAATTGTAGAAAACTTGAGGTTTGAGGGAAAACCTAAAAAACTAGTATTCTTGGATTTTGACCACGATTTTGGATATGGAATTTAGACAAAATCATATATTTAAGTTCGTGAGGCTATGGGCAAACTTTATCTTCAAAAAATTTTGGATTCCAGGCATGTGGGCCCGAGGGCGTTTTTGTCAACTTTTCGATCGGGGTTGGGAATTGCTATAAATTGGATTGTAATGAGTAATTGAGCATATATTAATGTATTTGTATAATCATTGGCTATAGGGTATCAAATTACTGAGTCATACCATGAAAGTATGGGAGAGAGTGGTAGAGATGAGAGTGCGAAGGACAGTGTCTATTTCAGACAACCAGTTCTGGTTCATACCGTGGTAATCTACCACAGAAGCTATCCACCTTATTAGGAGGATGGTGGAACAATACATGGATAAGAAGAAGTATTTCCACATGATGTTTATCGATCTAGAGAAAGCGTACGACAGGGTTCCTATGAAGGTCTTATGGAGATGCTAAGAGGTTAAAGGGGTCCCAGTAGCCTACATTAGGGCGATTAAAGACATGTATGATAGGGCTAAGACTCGGGTTAGGACAGTAGGAGGCGACTCCGAGCATTTTTCGGTTGTTACGGGGTTGCACCAAGGGTCTGCGTTCAACCCTTTCTTATTTGCCCTGGTGATGGATGCCATAACGCTTCATATTCAAGGGGAGGTGCCATGGTGCATGCTATTTACTGATGACATAGTCCTAATAGACGAGACACGACGCAGCGTCAACGAAAGGCTAGAGGTTTGGAGATATTCCCTTGAGTCTAAAGGTTTCAGGTTGAGCAGGACAAAGACGGAATACCTCGAGTGCAAATTTGGGGCCGAGCCGACGGAAGCAGGAGTGGAAGTGAGGCTTGACTCCCAAGTCATCCGTAAGAGGGGTAGTTTCAAGTACCTTGGGTCAGTTATTCAGGGGATCGGGGAGATCGACGAGGATGTCGCACACCGTATAGGGGTGGGGTGGATGAAGTGGAGTTAGCGACGGGAGTCCTGTGTGACAAGAAAGTGCCACCGTCACTTAAAGGTAAGTTTTATAGAGCAGTGGTTAGGCCTGCCATGTTGTATGGGACCGAGTGTTGGCCGGTAAAGAACTCACACATCCAGAAGATGAAAGTAGCAGAGATGAGGATGTTGAGGTGGATGTGCGGGCATACAAGGATGGATAAGTTTAGGAATGGAGATATTCGACAGAAGGTAGGCATGGCCCCCATAGAGAACAAGATGCGGGAAGCAAGACTCACATGGTTCGGGCACATTAAGAGGAGGAGCACTGATGCACCGGTGAGAAGGTGTGAGTGACTGGCTGTGGTGGGCACGAGGAGAGGTAGAGGGAGACCTAAGAAATATTGGGGGAGAGGTGATTAGGCAGGACATGGCGCAACTTAGGATTATTGAGGACATGGCCCTTGACAGGGAATTGTGGAGGTTGAGCATTAAAATTGTAGGTTTGGGGGAAGTTGTGGATATTTCTACAGCGCACTAGAGTGAGACTAGCCAGTTAGGAGGTAATCTTAGGATGCTACTAATCAGCTACTGATGTTGGGATTTATCTGTTGGATATTAGTATACCGTCCACCCTTTTCGTATATCCTATATTTCTTATATTGCTGTTATTCTGTTATTTTATGTTATGTTATGTATTTTATGTTATTTTATATTATTTTAGTATGAGTCTATTGATAGTACTAATATATCGTCTCTTGTTGCTGTGTTGAGCCGAGGGTCTCCTGGAAACAGCCTCCCTACCTCTCAGGGTAGGGGTAAGGTCTGTGTATATATTACTCTCCCTAGACCCCACTTGTGAGATTATACTGGGTTGTTGTTGTTGTTGTTGTTGTTGTTGTATAATCATTGGCTAGTTTTGGAGCGTTGTGTGTCGATTTAAGTCTTCGGAGGAGCGTGGAATGCCGGTTATGGATCTTCGGAGCGAGGTGAGTCTCCTTTCTAACCTTGTAAGAGGGAATTGTCCCCATAGGTGAATTAATTGGTTATGTGCTCCTATTTGTGAGGGCTACGTACGCACGAGTTTTCGAGTGTCCGTGTGTAGCTACTAATATGCTAATTTCCGTGTAGTATAGGACCCAAAAGCATGCTATACTTGGATTAATTGTAAACCTATTGACAGCTCGAATTTCTTAAACCACATTAAATTAATAAATAAAGCTAAAAAAGGTTTAAACTTCTTTTCTTAAATTGTTAAAAGAGAAAGTGGATTTTATTTGAATAAATATTCCCTGATAAATTCCTAATTTGCTATCTGAGCATGTATTTCTATGTGTACCTTCGTCGCATGCATGATTCGCGAGCAGGGTGATTGTTTAATTTATGCTGACCGCGTCGCATGGATAGTTCGCGAGCGGGGTAATAGATGCATCTATGGTTCGCGCCGTTCGACCCTCAGCAGTGCACAATTTATTTTCTGTTGGAGCGGGCCGTACGCCTCGGCATGATTTGCGCATGCTTGTATTGCTTGCCTTGAAACTTATGAAAGTTGTTATAGCCTCTTTCCGGCTTGAGAATAATTGTATAAATGATAAAAAGGAATTTGAAAATTTCCTATAAAGGAAAAATTGTTCATTTGCTTCAACCTATCGAATTATATCATGTTTATAAAAATCCGCGATTTAACATATTATTGATATATCATTATTGGACCACTAGTGAGTGTCGAAGTCGACCATCTCGTCCCTACTTCTTCGAGATTAGACGAGATACTCATTGAGTACACGTTGTTTTTGTACTCATACTACGCTTCTGTGCATTTTTGTTACACAGGCATATGCATCTCTAGTGGCCTACTGGGCGTAGTAGCACGGATGACACGGAGACTTAGGTGAGCTGCACTTCTCGAGGCGATCCGCAGCCAGCAGAATCTCTTTCCTGTATTTATTTCTGTCCAATATTGTATTCCGGACGATTGTTGTATTAAATTATTTCTTAGTAATTGCTCATGCACTCATGACACCGGGTTTTGGGAGGATTTTTGGATTATTAAATGTTATGTTTTGTTAATGACTTCGCGGTTATTTCTGTAAATTTTATTATTCGTTATTTAATATATAAATAAAAGTGATTTTAGACAATACAAAAATTGGAAGTTAATTAAGTATTTTGGTTGGCTTGCCTGACAACGGTGTCCGGCGCCACCACGACCCTCGGTGGATTTTGGGTCGTGACACAAAATATGACATGTGTTATGGTATTATCCTAAAATATTCAACAATAAAGACCATACATTTATGTAATATAAATACTGTTAATTAAAAAGCCATAATAAAAATAAACATAATCTAATTAAAAATCCATAATAAAATAAACATAAGAGAGTATTAATTACATCACTAAACACTAAAGAAAAAATAAAAATAGATTATGTATTTTTATTTAAATTATTACAAAATAAAAATAGACATTCAATACATTCCCGTTCGTAGTATTGAATTGAATGTCTTTTGTTAGCATTATGATTGAATTGATTTTGGTTGGGCTTTTGTTAGCATTATTTAATTTAGAGAAATTTTCATAAGGCACTATCTTTTAGTATTAATTAGTCATCTATAGATACCATTTGCTATATTATGGATTATAGATATCTTTTCTGTGGTTATATGATGTATTTGATGTATTTAAGCTATTGTATTCATGAATACAGTAGCAAAAATAGGCATGAATAAGGGAAGTCCAGCTAATCAATTATTGTATTCGAATGTATTCGACTCTATTCATGGCGTGAAACATAGGATTACAGCTGGACAGATTACTGTATTCACAGCGTGAAAAAGGAGATTACACTGCTTTTAAATGGAAAGTGTATCAATTAAAATAATAGACTCCTAATACAACTCAACAAACTCAATTAACCCAAAATTTGTATTTCCGTGTCACGACCCGGATTTCCCATCCTCGGGGGCCGTGATGGCGCCTACTCATGGTAGCTAGGCAAGCCAAGAACCTTTGCAAACATTAACCTATCTCGTTTTATACATGATTAAATAATTAAATTATCAATGAATAAGCAGTTAAAAAGACAACGAAAAGTAAAATTTAGCGGAAGTCTAAACTAAATATAGAAACAGCGTCTAGAAAACTAATACAAGTCTCTACCCAGCACATGGTGTCACAACAATACACGGACTGTCTAGGATTACTACAAATAAGAGTTTGAAATAAAGGACATAGTTTGTCTCGATTACAAATGTCAACAGAACATGAAAACTGAAAGAGGAGACGCCGGGCCTGCGGACGCCAGCAAGGCTACCTCGGAGTCTCGTGGACTGAAGGTCGGCCCCCTGACTACTACTGCGCACCGTAAGCTGCTCCGACACCTGGATCTATGCAAAAGAGCACAGAGTGTAGTATCAGCACAACCGACCCCATGTACTGGTAAGTGCCTAGCCTAACCCGGGTGAAGTAGTGACGAGGCTAGACCGGATTACCACATAAACCTGTGCAGCTATATATACATATACAACTGAATCGAAATACAAAAACAAGTAACCAATATGGGAGGGAGAGCATGCTATGGGGGAAATAACAATTTCAAGTAATGGTCGTCCAGTAACGAAGGAAAACAACGCAACTCAGACATGAAATAAGAAACAGAGAACAACAAGTGCACGGCATCACCCTTCGTGCTTTTACTCTCATCCTCACCAAGCAATGATATAATAAAGTGTGCACGGCATCACCCTTCGTGATTTTACTCTTTTTCCTCACATATAATCAATAGAATCGGCACATAATGGTACATCGTGTGGTACGACATCACCCTTCGTGCTTTACTCTCTTTCCTCACAATAAGCAAACAATGCACGACATCACCCTTCGTGCTTTACACTCTTTCCTCACAATAATCAAACAATGCACGGCATCACCCTTCGTGCTTTAACACTCTTCCTTACCCAAACAACAATCACAAACAAGGGCAAGGGAATAACAAAATAATAATAGAAATCCCAGCAAGGGAACAAAATTAAAACACTAAAATCATGGCAAGGTTACAACATCATTAATCTCAATGTCCCGGCAAGGGAAAATAAACAACAACAACAATATCCCGGCAAGGGAACAATTAAATACTCTTTCTCTTCCTTTCACTTTTATTTCATATCTCACTTTACCACCTGATCCAATGCTCCAAAGGGTTCAACCATTTCATATACGTTCACCATTGTAATATAACTTGAGCCATTGCTCCTCGTTGTCCATAGGTCACAATTTCTTTTCACAAGCTTTTCACAACGAATAGGAATCATCACCAAGGCAAGAGAAATACAACGAAATCAAGATATTCATAATTTGAAGACTCACAGTCATGCTAGACACCAATGTATAGATACTTGTCACCATGCCTATACGTCATACTCAACAAGAAGCAATTAGCAAAAAAGACTCAACTCCTAGTCCCTCAAGCTAGGGTTAGACCAAACACTTACCTCAATACCTTGAATACAACTCAAGCCTCAATTATAGCTTCACCCCGCGATTCTACCTCCAATTCCCTCGTATCCAATTACAAATTACTTAATTACATTAATAAACACTAAATGAATCAACCCCAATGCATGAAAATGAGTTTTCCAAAGTTTTACCCAAAAAGTCAAAAATTGCCCCTGGGCCCACGTGGTAAACCTAGGTTCTACCCAAAACACCTAATTTCACCCATGAAAATCATTTATTTTTTAAGTTGAAAACATGTTAAATGATGTTAATGATTGAAAGAAATGAGTAAAAACTAACTTACAATTGATTTTGAAGAAGACTTGTTCTTGGAAAATCTCCCAAAGAAGTTTTTGTTTTAAATGAATGTTAAAAATCGCTAAAAAATCGACTAAGTATAAAAATGCAGGTTGCAGATATGGGAATTGCGAACAGGGGTTCGCAATTGTGAAAAGGGGTTCGCAATTGCGAACCCCGACCTGACATGGGAATTGCGAAGTTTTGTTCGCATTTGCAAACCCCTTCCTAAATTCCCAATCTCGCATTTGCGATCCCAGACGTCGCATTTGCGACTGGCCTTCGCATTTACGAACCTAATGGTCACATTTGCGATCAGGCCTGCCCAGGTCTCCACTTCGCAATTGCGATGCAAGGCTCGCATTTGCGAGATTGGCTTCGCAATTGCAAAGCCTGCAGATCAGAAATGCAGCAGCTATCTTTCAAAGTCCAAAAATGCACTCGTGGCCTATCTAAAACTCACCCCAACCCTCGGGGCTCCAAACAAAATATATACACGACCTCAAAAACATCCTACGAACTTATTCGCGCGATCAAATCGCCAAAACAACATCATAAACATCGAATTAAAACTCAAAATCAAAAAATTCTTTCAAACTTCATAAAACCTCAAATTTTCCAATTTAGGTCCGAATCACGTCAAACGACGTCCATTTTCAACCAAATTTTACAGAAATGACTTAAAACATATATAAGACCTGTACCAGGTGCCGACATAAAAATACGGGCCCGATACCATCGCTTTCTAATTAGATTTCATTTCAAATTTCCTTAAACATTTCCAGAAAACAATTTTACTCAAAAATTCATTTCTCGAGCTTGGGACCTCGGAATTCGATTCCGGGCATACGCCCAAGTCCCATATTTTCCTATGGATCCTCCGGGACCGTCAAATCATGGGTCCGGGTCCGTTTACCCAAAATATTTACCAAAGTCAAATTTATTCATTTTAACATTAAAATTTAGCATTTGTCACAGAATTTCACATTTAAACTTTCTGGCTACAAGCCCGGACTGCGCATGCAAATCGAGACGACTCTAAATGAGGTTTTCAAGGCCTAAAAAATTCCACCTCAAAAACAACCGTTCGTCCTCGAACGGACAGAAGAAGGAAGTACCTGAGTTGGGGAAAAGATGAGGATAACAGATCTGCATATCGGACTCGGACTCCTAGGTCAATGCCTCAGGAGGCTGACCTCTCTATTGAACACGAATCGAAGGGAAACCCTTCGACCTCAACTGACGAACCTGCCGGTCTAGAATAGCCACCGACTCCTCCTCAAAAGACAGATCCTTGTCCAACTGGGCAGTGCTGAAAGCTAACACGTGGGCTGGGTTGCCGTGATACCTCCGAAGCATGGACACATGAAACATTGGATGTACGGCTAATAAGCTCAACGGCAAAGCAAGTCTATAAGCCACCTCTCCCACTCGATCAAAAATCTCAAACGGACCAATGAACCTAGGGCTAAGCTTGCCTTCTTCCCAAACATCATTACGCCCTTCATAGGTGATACTCGAAGCAATACCCGCTCACCAACCATAAAAGCCACATCTCGAACCTTGCGGTCCGCATAGCTCTTTTTTTGCCTTGACTGAGCTAAACGAAGTCTATCCTCAATGATCTTGACCTTGTCCAAGGTCTCCTTAACCAGATCCGTACTCAACAATCAAGCCTCTCCCGGCTCAAACCATCCAACCGGAGACCGACACCGCCTACCATATAAAGCCTCATAAGGAGCCATCTGGATGCTCGACTGGTAGCTGTTGTTGTAGGCAAACTCCACTAAAGCCAAGAACTGATCCCGCGAACCTCCAAAGTCAATAACACAAGCTCGGAGCATATTATCTAAAATCTAAATAGTCTGCTCGGACTGACCGTCCATCTGGGGATGAAATATTGTGCTCAACTCAACCTGTGTGCCCAACTCTCGCTGAACTGCTCTTCAGAAGCACGAGGTAAACTGCGTACCCTGGTCCGAAATGATAGACACGGGGACACCATGAAGGCGAACAATCTCCCGAATATAGATCTCAGCAAACCTCTCAGAAGAATAGGAGACTGCCACAGGAATAAAATGCGCTGATTTGGTTATCCTATCAACAATGACCCATATCGCATCAAACTTCTTCCGAGTCAGCAGAAGTCCAGTAACAAAATCCATAGTAATCTGCTCCCACTTCCAATCGAGAAGCTTAATCCTCTGAAATAACCCATCAGGCCTCTAATGCTCGTACTTAACCTGCTGACAATTCAAACAACGAGTCACATATGCTATGATATCCTTCTTCATTCTATGCCACCAATAATGCTGCCGCAGATCCTAATACATCTTCGCGGCGCCCTGATGAATAGAGTACCGGGAGCTATGGGCCTCTTCCAAAATCAACTCTCGGAGACCATCCACATTAGGCACACATACTCGACCCTACAATCTCAAAACTCCATCATCATCTAAGGTAACATGCCTGGCACCTCCGCGCTGCACCGTGTCTCTAAGGACACACAAATGGGGACCATCATACTCCGATCACGGATACACTCCAATAATGAAGAACGAGCGACCGTGCAAGCTAACACACGGCTGGGCTCAGAAACGTCCAGCCTCATGAACCGATTGGCTAAAGCCTGAACATCCAAAGCAAGCGGCCTCTCACCGACCGGAATATAAGCAAGACTGCCCATACTGGCTGACTTCCTACTCAATGCATTGGCCACCACATTGGCCTTTCCCGGATGATATAGAATGGTGATGTCATAATCCTTCATCAACTCCAACCACCTCTTCTGCCTCAAATTCAACTACTTTTGCTTGAACAAGTACTGAAGACTCTTGTAATCCATGAACACCTCATATGCCACGCCATACAGATAATACTCCAAATCTTCAATGCATGAACTATGGCTGCCAACTCCAAGTCATGAATCGGATAGTTCTTCACATGAATCTTTAACTGTCTCGAAACATAGGCAATGACCTTGCCATCCTACATCAACACTGCTCCAAGCCCAATACGGGAAGCATCACAATAGACTGTATAAGGCCCTGAAGACTTGGGCAAAAACAACACCGGTGCCGTAGTCAGAGCTGTCTTGAGCCTCTGAAAGCTCGCCTCACACTCGTCTGACCATCTAAACTAGGCACCCTTCTGGGTCAATCTGGTCATCGGGGCTGCAATAGATGAAAACCCCCCAACAAACCGTTGATAGTAGCCTGCCAACCCCAAGAAACTCCGAATCTCTATAGCTGATGATGGTCTAGGCTAGTTCTTGATTGCCTCAATCTTCTTTGGGTCCACCTGAATACCCTCTGCTGATACAACATGACCCAAAAAAGCAACTGAACCCAACCAAAATTCACACTTCGAGAACTTAGCATATAACCCGACTATGCCTCAGAGTCAGAAGAACCACTCTAAGGTGCTGCTCGTGCTCCTCCTGGCTGCGGGAATATATCAATATATCATCAATGAAAACTATCACGAATGAATCCAAATAAGGCCTGAACACTCGGTTCATCAAGTCCATGAAAGCTGCTGGGGCATTTGTCAACCTGAATGACATAACCAAGAACTTATAATGCCCATACAGAGTGCAGAAAGCTATCTTAGGGACATCGGATGCCCTAATCCTCAACTGATGGTAGGCAGATCGCAAGTCTATCTTGAAAAATACCCTGGCATCCTGAAGCTGGTCGAACAAATCATCAATCCTCGGCAGTGGATACTTATTCTTGATCATTAACTTGTTTAATTGCCGGTATTCAATACACATTCTCATTACCCATCCTTCTTCTTGACAAATAACACTAACGCACCCCAAGGTGAGACAGTGGGTCTAATGAAACCCTTCTCAAGCAAATTCCACAACTATTCCTTTAACTCTTTCAACTCCAGCGGGGCCATGCGATATGGTGGGATAGAAATGGGCTGAGTGCTCGGAACCAGATCAATGCATAAATCAATATCCCTGTCGGGTTACTTACCCGGCAAGTCTGAAGGAAAAACATCAGGGAACTCATGAGCAATGTGCACATAATCAATAGAGGGAACCTCAGTATTGGAATCCCGAACATAGGCTAAATAGGCCAAACACCCCTTCTCGACCATACACTGAGACTTCACATACGATATAACACTGCGGGTAGAATGACCTGGAGTCCCTCTCCACTCTAAACACGGCATACTCGGTAAAGCTAAGGTCATAGTCTTGGCATGACAGTCCAAGATAGCGTGATAGGGTGATAACCAGTCCATCCCCAATATAATATCAAAGTCGACCATATCTAGAAGCAACAAATATACATGAGTCTCCATACCCCCAATCACCACAACACAAGAATGATGGACTCAATCGACCACAATAGAATCACCCACCGACGTAGACACATAAATAGGAATACCCAATGCATCACTAGGCATGACCAAATAGTGGGCAAAATAGGACGACACATACGAATACGTAGACCCCAGATCAAACAACACTGAAGCATCTCTATCACAAACCAAAACCGTACCTGTAATAACCGCATCTAAAGCCTCTACCTCGGGCCTAGCCTGAAGGGCATAACATCGGGGCTGGGCCCTGCCACTCTGATTTACCTCTCTAGGACGGCCTGCTGCTGGCTGACCTCCACCTCTGACGGTCTGAGCTCCACCTCTATGACCTCTACCTCCACCTCTTTGACCTCTACCCCTGCCTCTAGCTGGCTGGGCGGCCTGTGGAACACCTGGTGCCTGAACCATGGCACGAGAACCCTAGTGCTGAGAACTGCGCGGTGCTCGAGGGTAAAATCTGGAAATATGACCCGTGTCACCACAAGTGTAACAAGTCCTCGGCTGCTGAGTCTGCTAGCCCTGTCGACCTGAATGACCACCATGGAAACTCTGAAGTGGAGGTGCACTGATAGGAGTTGGCGGTGCACTGAATGGCTACTGATCAGAATAGTGCACGTGAGAACCACGGCCACCTGAGGCACCATGAGAAACTTGGAGGGCTGACTGGAAAGGCTTAGAAGGCTGACCCCTGTCATACGAATCCCTGCCTCCAAACGGGGCACCACTGAATCGGCCTGACTGACAGGGTCTCTTGTCTGCTCTATGACCACCCCCTTGTGACAATACCATCTCAATTTTTCGGGCCACATTGGCTGCCTCCTGAAAGGATATCTCGCTCCCAGCCTCTCAAGCCATCTGGAGACGAATAGGCTGAATGAGTCCATCAATAAACCGTCTCACTCTTTCCCTCTCAGTGGGAAGTATAACAATAGCATGGCGGGTCAACTCAATAAACCTGGTCTTGTACTAGGTGACTGTCATGGATCCCTGATGGAGACGCTCGAACTGCCTCCGATAGGCCTCTCACTATGTAATAGGGAGAAACTTCTCCAGAAATATATGAGTGAACTGCTCCAAGGTCAAGGCTGGAGATCCTGCTGGTCTAGCTAAACAATAATCCCTCCACCAAGTCTTGGCAGATCTAGACAAGCGAAATGTAGCGAAATCAACCCCATTGGTCTCAACAATACCCATGTTCCGAAGAACCTCGTGTCAACTGTCCAAATAATCCTGAGGATCCTTGGTAGATGCATCGCTGAAGGTAGTAGTGAAAAGCTTGGTGAACCCATCCAATCTCCGTAAAATATCGACAAACATAGCTGCTCCATCGCTGGCCAGGACTACCATACTCGGCTGAGCTGCTCCAACTGGCTGAACTGCTGGAGCCTGAATCAGGGGAGCTACCTACTCCAGAGTACGATTAGCAGGAGTCTGGGATCCTCCTCCAGCCTGAGAAGTGGCTGGTGCTACAGGAGGCAAGCCTACATGGGTGACAGTCTCCATAAGACCCCAATCGGACTAGAGTGTCCTGAAGAACTAGGGTAGCAATAAACCCTTTTGGGACTCGATCTGGGCCCAACGGAACTGCTGTGGCTGGGGTCGGAACCTCCTCGTCAAAGTCAACCTGGGCTCCGCCACTGTTGTTGCTGCTCGCGGCTGAGCTCTGCCCTTACCTCTTCCTCTAGCACGGCTTCAGCCTCTCCCTATGCCCCTAGTGGGACTTTCCTGGGGCTCGGACTGCTGATCGGTAGATGAGGAAGCGCGTGTTCTCTCCATCTGCGATAGAACAGAGTAGAAATTCAATTAGCATTGAGAAACCAAACCGCACGACAAGAAAGAACAAATGTGAAACTTTTCCTAACTCTGTAGCATCTGGGGATAAATACAGAAGTCTCCGTACGGATCCCTCAGACTCTACTAAGCTTGTCCGTGAGTTGTGAGACCTATGCAACCTAGAGCTCTGATACCAACTGGTCACGACCCGGATTTCCTACCCTCGGGGGTCGTGATGGTGCCTACTTGTGGTAGCTAGGCAAGCCAAGAACCTTTACAAACATTAACCTATCTCATTTTATACATGATTAAACAATTAAATTATCAATGAATAAGCAGTTAAAAAGATAACGAAAAGCAAAATTTAGCGAAAGTCTAAACTAAATATAGAAACAGCGTCTAGAAAACCAATACAAGTCTCTACCCAGCACCTGGTGTCACAACAATACACGGACTGTCTAGGATTACTACAAATAAGAGTTTGAAATAAAAGACATAGTCTGTCTCGATTACAAATGTCAACAGAACATTAAAACTGAAAGAGGAGCCCACCAGGCCTACGGAGCCAGCAAGGCTACCTCGGAGTCTTGTGGACTGAAGGTCGGCTCCCTGACTACTACTGCGCATCGTAAGCTGCTCCGACACCTGGATCTGTGCAAAAAAGCATAGAGTGTCGTATCAGCATAACCGACCCCATATGCTGGTAAGTGCCTAACCTAACCCCGACGAAGTAGTGACGAGGCTAGACCGGACTACCACATAAACCTGTGCAGTTATATATACATATACAACGGAATCGAAATACAGAAACAAGTAACCAATATGGGAGGGAGAGCATGCTCTGGGGGAAATAACAATTTCAAGTAAAGGTCGTCTAGTAAAGAAGGAAAACAATGCAACTCAAACATTAAATAAGAAATAGAGAACAACAAGTGCACGACATCACCCTTCGTGCTTTTACTCTCATCCTCACCAAACAATGATATAATAAAGTGTGCACGGCATCACCCTTCGTGCTTGTACTCTCTTTCCTCACATATAATCAATAGAATTGGCACGGAATGGTACATCGTGCGGCACAACATCACCCTTCATACTTTACTCTCTTTCTTCACAATAAGCAAACAATGCACGGCATCACCCTTCGTTCTTTACACTCTTTCCTCACAATAATCAAACAATGCACGACATCATATTTCGTGCTTTAACACTCTTCTTCACCCAAACAATAATCACAAACAAGGGCAAGGGAATAAACAAAATAATAACAAAAATCCCAGCAAAGGAACACAATTAAAATAATTAAATCATGGCAAGGGTACAACATCATTAATCTTAACGTCCCGGCAAGGGAAAATAATCAATAACAATAATATCCCGGCAAGGGAACAATTTAAATACTCTTTCTCTTCCTTTCACTTTTATTTCATATCTCACTTTACCACTTGAGCCAATGCTCCAAAGGGTTCAACCATTTCATATACGTTCACCACTATAATATAACTTGATCCATTGCTCCTCGTTGTTCATAGGTCACAATTTCCTTTCACAAGCTTTTCACAACAAATAGGAATCATCACCAAGGCAAGAGAAATACAACGAAATCAAGATATTCACAATTTGAAGACTCACGGTCGTGATAGACACCAACGTATAGATACTCGTCACCATGCCTATACGTCATACTCAACAAGAAGAAATTAGCAAATAAGACTCAAGTCTTAGTCCCTGAAGTTAGGGTTAGACCAAACACTTACCTCAATGCCTTGAATACAACTCAAGCCTCAATTATAGCTTTACCCCACGATTCCACCTCCAATTCGCTCGTATCTAATCACAAATTACTTAATTACATTAATAAACACTAAATGAATCAACCCCAATGCATGAAAATGAGTTTTCCAAAGTTTTACCCAAAAAGTCAAAAATCGCCCCGGGGCCCACGTGGTCAAAACCCGAGTTTCGAACCAAAACCCAATCACACATTCCCCCATGAACTCAAATATATAATTTGTTTTGAAATCGGACCTCAAATTGAGGTCCAAATTCCCAATTTTTTGAAAAACCTAGGTTCTATCCAAAACACCCAATTTCACCCATGAAAATCATTGATTTTTTTAAGTTGAAAACATGTTAAATGATGTTAATGATTGAAAGAAATGAGTAAAAACTAACTTACAATTGATTTGGAATAAGACTTGTTCTTGGAATATCGCCCAAAGAAGTTTGTGTTTTGAAAGAATGTTAAAAATTGCTGAAAAATTGACTAAGCATAAAAAATGCAGGTTGCAGATATGGGAATTGCGAACAGGGGTTCGCAATTGCGAACCCTGCCCTGAAATGGGAATTGCAAAGTTTTGTTCGCATTTGCGAACCCCTTCCTAAATTCCCAATCTTGCATTTGCGATCCCAGACGTCGCATTTGCGACCGGCCTTCGCATTTGCGAACCCAGTGGTCGCATTTGCGATCAGGCCTGCCCAGGTCTCCACTTCGCAATTGCGATGCAAGGCTCGCATTTGCGAGATTGGCTTCAGAATTGCGAAGCCTGCAGATCAGAAATGCAGCCGTTATCTTTCAAAGTCCAAAAATGCACTCGTGGCCTATCCAAAACTCACCCGAGCCCTCAGGGCTCCAAACCAAATATATACACAACCTCAAAAATATCCTACGAACTTATTAGCATGATCAAATCGCCAAAACAACATCATAAACATCGAATTAAACCTCAAAATCCAAAAATTCTTTCAAACTTCATAAAACCTCAAATTTTCATTTTTAGGTCCGAATCACGTCAAACGACGTCCGTTTTCAACCAAATTTTATAGAAATGACTTAAAACATATATAAGACTTGTACCGTGCGCCGGCATCAAAATACGGGCCTGATACCATCGCTTTCTAATCAGATTTCATTCCAAATTTCCTTAAACATTTCCAGAAAATAATTTTACTCAAAAATTCATTTCTCGGGCTTGGGACCTCGGAATTTGATTCTGGATATACGCCCAAGTCCCATATTTTCCTACGGACCCTCCAGGACCGTTGAATCACGGGTCCGGATCCGTTAACCCAAAATGTTGACCAAAGTCAAATTTATTCATTTTAACATCAAAATTTAGCATTTTTTATAGAATTTTTCATTTAAGCTTTCCAGCTACGTGCCTGTACTGCGCACGCAAATCGAGGCAACTCTAAATAATATTTTCAAGGCCTCAGTAGCACAAAATTAATTAAAAAGGTGATGACCCTTTGGGTCGTCATGTTCCGGTTATAAAAAAGATTCTCAACTGGAAAAAATTCCAAAAATATAGCAATCTTCAGAGAAATTATATAATACATCTGAATACACAAATTATATTAATTAAAAAAATATATAAATATATAGAATACAGCGGGATACAATTGAAATACAATGAAAAAAAGATATTGAATACAATAAAATATATGGAATACAGCGAGATACATTGAATTACAATGAAAAAAAAGACAATTAATACAATGAAATACATGAAAATACAGCGTGATACGTTAAAAATACATTGAAATATATTAATAGAAAATTAAGTTGCTCAGCCCCAAACCCCATCGTCTTTGCTCAAGAACAAACCCTAATTTTCGCCTTGTAGCCAAATAGTCCTTCTATCTTCAAAGATCTTGCATGCTCAAACCTGAAGGAAGTGACTACTTCAACTTGTCAGCCTTCTCCTTATTTGACCATATCCTTATTCTTCTTGATCTTGGATTTTTGATTGTTACAGGTAATTGAATTAATAGAAGAATTCAAATACTAAAAACCAAAGAATCAGTTCATCGTAGCCCGGTAGAACAATTAAAAGACCCCAAAAACGATCAAAGAAGAAAATATATACTCAGGAAAAATTACACTACAAAAACCAAAATCCAGAGCAATCAAAAACCCTAGATAAAGTGAATCAAAGAGAATGTGCCGTTAGAAGGAGGAGGAGAGCGGAAATTTTAATGGGGTGGGGGAAGAGAATGAGATGTATCAAAGTAGAGAGAGAAAGAAAATAATGTAATTAAATAGCGTATTTAGTGGCTTAGGCGTAGGAGGTAACCAAAATTAGATATTTTGCTATAAACATTAAAAGATATCTACAGAATATAATTTTTTTAAATGGTATTTATTTAACATAAATAAGGTGTTAACCTTTGCTATAGGAGGTAAAAATTCCTTTAATTTACTAATGTTAATGGCTATAAAACTTATTGGAACATTCAAAAGTTCAAAGTCTAACCTTGAAATAATACATTAAAAGATAAAAATATGAAATTTTTTAAGAAATATTTATAAATTACATCACAATAAGTATATTTATATATTAAATATATCTAAAATTTCGATATATATAATATCGGGTTGGCTTGGTTTCGGTTTGACTTTCTTTAGTAAAAACCAAACCAAATCAATTATGGTCGGATTTTTTTTTTCCAACACCAAACCATAATCAGGTTTTTTTCTTGGTTTGACTCGGATTATCAGGTTCGTGCAGTTTGTCGGTTTCTTTTGTATACCCCTAAGGAAAACCATGAGGTCTGTTCAAATCCCAAAAGAGGCATATAGTTTTTTTTCTATCTATCTAAGCTTTGGTAGGCATAGTTACTCGATACCTGTGTTAATGAGAGATAGCAGATATATAGTAAGACAATCGAGGCGTGAGCAAGCTAGCCAAATTATGACAGTCATAAATAATAAATAAAAAAGCTCATTTGATAGATGTACAAGAGAAACATTCCCTCGGTTGTAAATTTCAGTGGCCTTCCCACCATTACTATAGGCCTTATTAGACTGGACAAGATGTCGTATAGTCTTAGACTTGGATGCTCCAAACATAGTACAAATGAGATATTGAAGAGATGAAGATGAGGATAGGGCGTTGGTGGTGGATACTACACTATCACCAATAAATATAGTGGAATGGATGGGATTTCTTCATCCTTAGCTAGAGGTGTGAGTTCGAACTTTGGAAATGAACAAGTTCCTTGTAGGAGCACTTCCCTTTAATTAACTTTCGTGATCCGACCGCTCTCTTTCTGAATTGGAAGGACTGCCATTTGTTACCTTTTTCAGACTGGATTCTTCTCCCCACTTGAAAAAGACTAGTTGGAATGTTAACTCCAAACTAAACAACCATTAAAGAAAAGGACAACTTCAAGATTTAGCTCCAACCATATATACAATGAATATAAATGCCAACAATGGTAGGAAATATATTAGTTAGCTGTACACATTGAACGCTTTATCAAGAGCCAATTTATTACTCCCTCATTTTTTTCGCAAATATCCGTCATAAAGCATTCGAAAGTTTGGAGGAACATGCACCAGAAAATAGTTTGGAAGAACTATCTTACTTTTAAGACATTGGAAGCTAACTTGCTAACATTTCGATCAGAGAAATTTTCAGAAACTACTAATGTTTCGTGACTATTAACTTCATATAGCTACCATGTATATAATTACTTCTTATAGCTACTATTTAGTTGTTATGTGACTATATTCGCTGTATTCGCACTCCTAATTCAACTCAAGAAAATCAATTTTACATAAATTTTGTTGCTATTGTGTTGTATTCCATGTATTCTCACGACTGCATTTATAAATACAATGAGGTAATTGATAAGTCGGGATTTTGACATGTTTTATGCCTGTACTTGCCTATGCTTTGGTTATAAATTGCTACAAAATATCCCCTAAATGCTCACAAGTTGTGCTTGATTGCAGGTTTGATCGACAAAATGACAAATGTCAAAGATCTGCTCAAAAAGGAGTGAAACCTGCTCAAGTGTCAAAGACTAAGTTAATTGAGGAAAAGAGTACCTAGTGCGGACCACGCAAAAGTGGTGTGGCCGCACTAGAAATTTCATAGAGTGGCATTTTCAAGCTAGAGGCAACGTGGGCGCGATACACTTCCACATGGTCCACCATCAGGCACCGCGGCCGCGCTACTCTTTTATGCGGTCCGCGGAGCAGAGATTCAGAGAGTTAACAAATTGCCAATTCCATACAATGCGGTCCGCGTTCGTCTCTGTGCGGCCGCACCAACTTCCACCGCGGCCGCGGTGCAATTCCACGCGGTCCGCGGTCCCCAACTTCAGAGAAGCAGAAACCAGAAGTCCAAGAGCCAGTGCGGCCGCGGTCCATTTTGAGCGGTCCGCACTGACCCCGTAGGTGTATTTTTTTTTAGTTTTTCCAACCTAGTATAAATAGAACATTTTACCACTTTTAGGTCAAGTTTTAGATTACTGACTTGGCTGCGCTCGTGAGACTCACTTTTGTAGCAAATTTTGGCACTTTCTATCTTTATTAACGATAGATTACTGTAGTTTCTTCTTAGTAATCAATTAATATGTTTAGTTCTTCATCTATTTCTTCAATTTCTCTATCTTGCATGAGTAGCTAAACGCATTAGCAAGGGTTGTGGCTCAACACTAGTGTGTGTAATTGATGGGTGTTACCATATAGGGTTAGATTGATCATGGTGTTTGCTATTTGGGTTGATTTTATATTTTAATTTCGAATTTGTGGTTGCAAACATTGATTCAAGCTTAGTGGGTCTAACTCCTCTTGAGAAAGAGTGTCCATGACCCAAAAATTGACCCAATAAGGAATTGGGATGGACTCATGAGAAATAATAGTCCCAATTAACGGGTTAAATCTCGAGAGAGTAATCACCCTACTTCAAGGCCTTAACTTGAACATCAAAGAATACTAAATGAGGCGATGAAAGAAGTGGTAAAGAAAGAGGTTATCAAGTGTCTTGACACCGGTATGGTTTATCCAATCTCCGATAGCTCATGGACCTCTCCGGTCCAATATGTGCAAAAGAAAGGAGGGATGACGGTAGTGACAAATGACAATAATGAACTTATTCCCACTCGAACCATTACCGGGTGGAGAGTTTGTATGGACTACCGAAAACTCAACAAGATTACTAACTGGGCTGCGCTCGTGAGACTCACTTTTGTAGCAAATTTTGGCACTTTCTATCTTTATTAACGATAGATTATTGTAGTTTCTCCTTAGTAATCAATTAATATGTTTAGTTCTTCATCTATTTCTTCAATTTCTCTATCTCGCATGAGTAGCTAAACGCATTAGCAAGGGTTGTGGCTCAACACTAGTATGTGTAATTGATGGGTGTTGCCATCTAGGGTTAGATTGATTATGGTGTTTGCTATTTGGGTTGATTTTATATTTTAATTTCGAATTTGTGGTTGCAAACATTGGTTCAAGCTTAGTGGGTCTAACTCCTCTTGAGAAAGAGTGTCCATGACCCCAAAATTGACCCAATAAGGAATTGGGATGGACTCATGAGAAATGATAGTCCCAATTAACGGGTTAAATCTCAAGAGAATAATCACCCTACTTGAACACTAGTTTCTTGATCAAGTTGGCATACCCAATTGGTCTCGAGAGAATTAATTGGGCAAAATCATTGTCTCTACCGAGAGGTGTGAGAGTGGGTACAATTGTGCAACGGTTATAGCATAAGCCCCAAATATATCAATCTACCCTTAGTAGAATCTACCCGTTAATTAGCCACCTAGGTAGTATCACGACCCTAGTGCCTTTATTAACATTAAATACAACTTAACAATATTCTCGTAGCATAATTTAGTGTTAATCATTAGTTTTATAATAATTGTTATAAAAATCAAAAATCAAAAATGTTTGAAGTGACATTAGGAGTACAAACACATCTCTAGACTAGACAGAAAATCCAACTCCACTACTAGCTCCCTGAGGAAATCGATCCCGACCTCTATTCGGGTAAAAGCTATTGCGACCCGCTCTTCCTACCTTGGTGTAGCGTCGAGTTGGCAGCGATAAATTTTTGGCGCCGTTGCCGGGGAGCTTACGGTGTTGACTATCTGTTTAGTTAGTTTTGTGTTTTGCTTCTCTTTCCTTCTTGTTTACTAATTTTGTTTGTGTCGATTACTCAGGTACAAATGGCTCTCAATGCCAATGATCCTCTTGGCAATGTGAATACGGGGGAGGAGTTAGACGATCTTGATCATGATGATCTTCCCTTACCTCAAGCTCCACGTAAGGGCCGTCAGGCCAATGCAAATGACAACAACAATATTCCAGACCCTCCTCCGCCACCGCCAAGAGTGGTTCCAAGAGTCCTCCCGAATCAAGGATATGCGAGTGCCATCGTTCCTCCCCAAATTCGGGAAGGAAACTTTCAAATTACAAATGTCGTTTTGACCTTGCTCGAGCAAAGAGGGTATTTTACAGGCACCTCCGATCAAAATTCTTACAAGCACTTAAAGGGGTTTGTTGATACATGCTGGGGTAGCAAGCAAACAAATGTATCCGAGGATGTATTGAGATTGATGCTTTTCCCGTTCTCTTCGGGGTAAATCGTTGGATTGGTTAGAAAGGCTCCCCAATCATTCTATCACCACATAGGATGAATTGGCGGACAAATTTATTTCCAAGTTCTTTTCTCCAAGTCATATGGTGGCTCTTCGGGATGAAATCCTAGCAGTCAAGCAAGAGCCAACGGAACCTTTGCAGGAGATATGGGAAAGATATAGAACAATGGTGAAGGAGTGCCCTAATAGCGACATGACCGAGGCAATGATACAACAAACTTTTTATCGGGGCATCAACACCACAAATTAGTGCATTGTGAACCAATTAGCCGGAGGGAACTTCATGAAACTTTCTTACCAAGAGGCATGTAATGTACTTGATGAAATGGCCAACACCTCTTCGGCATGGCAAAGCCGAGCAAATGTGCCCCAAGGTGATCCCACGGTCACCCATTTGCACAAGGAATTGCACGACCATGGCCAAGCTCTTGCCGAGCTTATGACAACTATGAACCAATTGGCGAAGGTGCAATTGCAACAAGTCCAAAACCCGCGCCAAGTTAATGCAATGGAAGGTGTTTCTATGTTGAAAAGGAGGCAAAAAGGGCAATAAAAACCTCAAGATAATTGTGAACAATTTGACAACAACAATGATGGTGGTGGTTATTCGAATGAGTGCTATGATGATCAAAGCGAGGAATGTCAATATGTCAATAACTACCAAGGGAATAGAGGAAATCAAGGGAATCAACAATGGCGTCCCCAAGGAAATTGGGGCAATCAACAAGGCAGTGGTAATTGGAATAATAACAACCAACAACAAGGTGGTGGCAATTGGAACAACAACAACAAAAACAACAATTGGGGTAATCAAGGTAACAATCAAGGCAATTGGAACGGGAACAATAATAATTGGAGCAACAACAACAACAATCAAGGAGGGTGGAATAATAGCGGAAATCAAGGCAACCGGGGGCAAGGCTTTCAAAGGCCCCCCATGAACCAACAACCGAACAATCCACCTCCCTTTCAATCTCAAGGGTCTAGTACTTCGGGTAATGATATAGGGAGAATAGAAATGATGTTCGAACAAATGATGAAGAAGAACCAAGACTCCGATGCTCAATTGGCTTCCCATCTCTATTCGGAATTTGGAGGTGCAACTTGGCCAAATCTCTCAATCGTTGAATACTCGACCTAAGGGTGCTCTACCAAGTGATACGGTAGTGAACTCGAAGGGAGGTAATAATCATGTGATGGAGGTTACAAAAAGAAGTGGAATAGGCGGTGATGTGCATGCCTCGAATGAAAATCAAGTTGTGAATGATGATGTTGGGTTCCAAGAAGATGTGGGTCCTTTGATTATTGAAGATGTGGTTGAGACAAATGTGAACAATGAGGTTAGGATAGATATTGATGAGGTCGAGGTGGAAACATAAGATGCCGTGAAACCGTCTAGGGAACACATTATTGATATGCCTGAGCCGGTGGTGCCCAAAGCCAAGGCACCTTTGCCTAGACCACCTCCACCTTATCCTCAACGGTTAGCAAAGCAAAAGAGTGACAATAAATTCAAAAAGTTCATAAAGATGATGAAAAGCCTTATAATCAATGTGCCTTTGGTTGAGGCACTTGAGCAAATGCCGGGGTACGCAAAGTTTATGAAAGATTTGGTAACAAAAAAGAGGTCAATGGAGTGTGAAACAATTAAGATGACTCATCAAGTTAGTGCTATCGTGCATTCTATGGCCCTGAAACTTGAGGACCCAAGAGCCTTTACTATCCCTTGCACTATCGGTAGTGCGGATTTTGCTAAGGCCCTTTGTGATTTGGGGGCTAGCATAAATTTGATGCCTTATTCGGTCTTCAAGACTTTGGGAATCGGGCAACCCAGGCCAACCTCAATGAGACTTCAAATGGTGGATCGATCAATGAAGTGACCCTCGAGCATAATTGATGATGTTCTAGTCCGTGTGGTTAATTCATATTGCCGACCGACTTTGTCATATTAGATTGTGAGGTGGACTTTGAAGTGCCGATTATTCTTGGGAGACCTTTCCTAGCTACAGGGAAGGCCTTGGTTGTTGTTGAAGCGGGTGAGTTGACATTCCAAGTGGGAGATGAGAAGGTGGTATTCCATATTTGCAAATCAATGAGACAACCCAATAGCACGGAGGTGTGTTCATTTGTGGACATTGTGACAGCTGTGATAGTGGATGACACAAGTTCCATGATAAATGTAGAAGATCCTCTTGAGGCCGTGATTCTTAACATGGATGTCGATGATGATGCTAGTAGAGTGGAGTACGTGAATGCATCGCATGGTATGGGTTCATATTCATATGAGCCTAGGAAGTTATCTTTGGATCTTGAAAACCGCAAAACTCCACCAACTAAGCCATCCATTGAGGAGCCACCGGTGTTGGAGTTGAAGCCACTTCCTCCACACCTCAGGTATGAATTTCTGGGCTCTAATTCAACTCTTCGAGTTATTCTTTCTTCTTGCCTTACTAACTTGTAGGTTGAGGCCACTTTTGAGGTGCTTCAAAGGCGAACAAGGGCAATAGGATGGACTCTGGAGGACATTCAGGGGATAAGCCTCACATTTTGCATGCATAAAATCATCTTGAAGGAGGATGCAAGGCCTTCACTTGAACATCAAAGAAGACTAAATGAGGCGATAAAAGAAGTGGTAAAGAAAGAGGTTATCAAGTGGCTTGACACCGGTGTGGTTTATCCAATCTCCGATAGCTCATGGACCTCTCCGGTCCAATGTGTGCAAAATAAAGGAGGGATGACGGTAGTGACAAATGACAATAATGAACTTATTCCCACTCGAACCATTACCGGGTGGAGAGTTTGTATGGACTACCGAAAACTCAACAAGGTCACCCGCAAGGATCATTTCCACTTGCCATTCCTTGATCAAATGCTTGATCACCTTGCTGGGCGAGCTTTTTATTGCTTTTTGGATGGGTACTGAGGCTACAATCAAATCTTAATTGCCCCGGAGGACCAAGAGAAAACCACTTTTACATGCCACTATGGTACATTTGCTTTCTCCCGGATGCCATTCGGGTTATGCAATGCTCCGGCGACCTTCCAACGTTGCATGATGGCTATTTTCACCGACATGGTGGAAGACATATTGGAGGTCTTTATGGATGACTTTAGTGTGGTTGGTGACTCCTTTGAAGAATGCCTGGTAAATTTGGATAGAGTCTTGGCTCGGTGTGAAAAAACTAACCTCGTTCTCAATTGGGAAAAATGCCATTTTATGGTTGAAGAAAGTATAGTCTTGGGTCACAAGATTTCTAAGCATGGGATTGAGGTAGACAAGGCTAAGATCGAGGTGATTTCAAGGCTCCCTCCCCCACTTCTGTCAAAGGGGTGAGGAGTTTTCTTGGGCATGCCGGGTTCTACCGTTGGTTTATCAAAGATTTCTCGAAGGTTGTGAATCCATTTTGCAAGTTGCTGGAGAAAGATGCCAAGTTTGTTTTTGATGAAAAATGCATGGAGGCCTTGGGACTTTTAAAGCCCAAGTTGACCACAACTCCTATCATCACCGCACCTAATTGGAGTTTTCCCTTTGAACTAATGTGTGATGCAAGTGATGTTGCGTTGGGGGCAGTGTTAGGTCAACGAATTAGTAAAATGTTCCATCCCGTGTACTATGCAAGCAAGACTATGAATGAAGCTCAACGGAATTACACGGTGACGTAGAAGGAATTGTTGGCAAATGTATTTGCCATGGAAACATTTCGGACTTATCTTATGGGGGCCAAGGTGATTGTGCACACGGACCATGCTGCCCTTAGGTATTTGATGACGAAGAAGGATTCCAAGGCAAGATTGATGAGATGGGTTCTACTTCTTCAGGAATTTGACTTAGAAATAGTGGACCGGAAGGGAAGTGAGAATCAAGTTGCGGACCATTTGTCCCGGTTGGAGGAAGAAGGGAGGCCATGTGACGGCCTTGAAATAAATGATACATTCCCCGACGAGCAACTTCTTTCCATGTCAATGTGTGACATTCCATGGTTCGCGGACATCGCCAACTTCATTATGACCGGAATTTTCTCGGGTGAGCTCTCTTCCAACCAAAAGAAGAAACTCAAGCGGGATAGTTTGGATTTTTATTGGGATGATCCGTACTTGTTTAAGATTTGCATGGAAGGTGTGATTAGAAGATGTGTCCCGAAAGGCGAACAATTGAGCATATTTGAGGCTTGTCACTCCTCCCCCTATGGTGGCCATCATGGAGGGGTGAGGACAACTTCAAAGGTCTTGAGTTGCAGTTTCTGTTGGCCGACTTTGTTTAAGGATGCTAGTGATTTGGTAAAGAGATGTGATGCATGCCAAAGAGCCGGCGGGATTTCAAAAAGGGATGAGATGCCTCCCAATACGATTCTCGAGGTGGATATTTTTGATGTTTGGGATATCGATTTCATGGGTCCTTTCGTGAGCTCTTGTGGGAACACTTATATTCTCGTGGCGGTGCACTATGTCTTAAAGTGGGTTGAAGCCGTGGCTTTACCTAACAATGAAGCCCGGAGTGTTGTAGCATTCTTGAAAAAGAGTATCTTCACAAGGTTTGGAACCCCTCGTGCTATCATTAGTGATGGGGGGTCTCACTTTTGCAACAAGGCTTTTGACTGATTGCTTGACAAGTATGGAGTAAATCACAAAGTGACCACCCCCTATCATCCTCAAGCTAGTGGTCAAGTGGAAGTCTCCAACCGAGAAATAAAGAGTATCTTGTCTAAGACGATCAATGCTAATAGGACCGATTGGTCGAAAAATGTTGGTTGATGCTTTATGGCCATACCGGATGGCTTACAAGACCCCAATTGGTATGTCCCCGTACCAGTTGGTGTTTGGGAAAGCTTGCCATCTTCTAGTGGAATTGGATCACAAAGCTATGTGGGCCTTGAGAAAGTTGAACTTGGAATGGGATATTGTGGCGAATCTCCGTGTTGAGCAACTTAATGAGCTTGATGAGTTTAGATTTCATGCCTACTCCATCTCGTCCTTCTATAAGGACAAGATGAAGTATCTTCACGACAAATATGCTCGGGGAAAGGAATTCTAAGTTGGTGATATGGTTCTTCTTTTCAACTCCCGGTTACGTCTGTTTCTGGGAAAGCTCAAATCAAAGTGGAGTGGGCCATTTGAAGTTGTGTTCGTGACCCCATTTGGTGCTATTGATCTAAGGAACAAGAATGGTGAAATATTCAGAGTCAATGGACATCGTGTGAAGCATTATCTTGGGAATATTGATGATAGCCACGTGGTGGCTATGGTACATTTAAAATGATGTGTTAGTAACATGCGTCGTACCGCGACGTTAAATCAGCCGCTTCTTGAGAGTCAACCCATATCTTTTTCTTTTTCTTTGATTTTCTTTTTAGTTTAGGATTTTTGAGCTAATTGGTTGTGAGATGTTGCAGGGATTGTGTTGATGCAGTGCAAAACAAGTTGGAACAAACTGAACCGTCTCTGAAGTTTGCTAGTGTGGCTGCGGTACTCTTCTGCGCGGACGTGCAGGCATGATCCAAATATAATGCTCTTTGAAGTTTTCCACCGTGGCCGCGGTCCAGTTTGTGCGGTCCGCGGTATGCTTTTACGCGGTCGCGCGAAGGTTGCTTACTAGAACTTCATTTGGTGAAATCCAGCGCGATCCGCGGTCCGTTTTGTGCGGCCGCGCTGGTAGGTAAGTATGGGGCCCACAATTTTTCTATAAATAGGGACCAAGGGTCTCTGTATACCCTTTTCGAACTTTGAAACCTCTGAGCCCTAGAACTACTGTTCATCCCTTTCTGAGACTGTAACTCTTGCTTTCTTAGACTAATTGCATTAAATCTTCACAAACCTAGTAACATTTCATGCATTTGTGATTAATTTATTTCATATTTTCATTTTTATGGCTTGCTCAGTAGTTTTAGCTTGTTCTTTTTATTTAATTGTTAGTTTAGGATAGTTTAAAACTTGAGTTATGTGCTGAATGTCCTCAATTAATGGGTGAACTTAGTAGGGACAAAATAGGTGTAAAAACTTGAACAAGAATGGCAAAAAGGCAACCCTAACTTAGTGCCCGTAAACCTTAGCTCAGTGCGGACCACGATCGCCTTTGTGTGACCGCGCTACCCTGACGCGGTCCGTGTTGCTTTTCTATGCGGACCGCGGTGTTCATTTACTGCAAGTTGACGTGTATCAGCGCGGCCGCATTGCACTTTTGTGCGGTCCGCGCTGGCCCACCACGTCCGCGACCCCATTTTATGCGGACCACGGTGGGAGATTTAGAGAGTTGTGATTTTGGGCCTTTGCCCAGCGCGGACCACGGTCGCTTTTGCGCGGTCCGTGATGCCTCTAACGCGGGCGCACTCCTTCTTGTGCGGACATCGGTGCATGTTTCTGCAACCGTGTTCTTCAACTGTTGTCTGTAATTTTTTTTCATTCACATGTTTCACTGCCTATGCTTAAACTAACAATGTTAGATGCGTGTATTTGCAGATAATGGTTAAACAAAGAGGAGGCAAGGGATCACAACAACCCGGGAGAGGTGGTTCCTCCCGAGGGGGTAAAGGTAAGAGAATAGCAAAACTCACTCCCCAGGCTCGGGAGAACATCAAAAAGACCCAGAAATTGATAAGAGCTGCTGATAAGGCTGCTTCTCATTCGTCGGGGAGTGAGTATGTGCCTTCCAAGGACATCTCCTCAGATTCAATCCCAACTCACATAACCAACCCCCTCCACCTTGCTGATACCCCTCCAGCATCACCCTCCATCAAAAGACCGATAAATGTAGTTTTGGATTTATCTGACGAGTCCACAACCGATAGTGGGAAATACTCCACCTCTCCCACAGCTTCATTATCTGGGGAGAGTGCAGGCGGAAATGAGGGAGGTGAGCCTTATATTGGGAGAATTGCTCGAACTAGGAAATACGAAGAGTGGGAAGTTAGATTCGTGAGCCAAGTGACTTACCACAAGTTTAGGGAGTGGTGGTCGGTGAGGAAGTTGATACCGGAGAGGAGCTGATTTGACACTGACCTCTTACCCCACAACCCTAATGTGCAGAGGGAGTTCAGAACTAGAAGGGGCTGGGAGTTTTTCATGGAGAAGTGCATCGATGCTAATGAGCACATTGTCAGGGAATTCTACTCTAATGTGGCCAACATCGTCAAGGATACTAAAGTGACCAAAGTTAGAGACAAAACGGTGTTGTTTGATGGAAATTCTTTGAATGAGTATTTGGGGTTCCGGGATGAAGATGAGTCTCTATATCTGGCCAAGTTAGACATGGGTGAGGAAGTCCGTCCTTGGTTGGACCAGTACTTGGAAATCCTAGGTACTGTGCTAGAGTGGCTGCAGGCAGGGAGAAAAATATACCGGAAGACCTTCAACTTTGAGGCTCGAGGGTGGTTGACTTTTGTGTGCAGTCGGCTTGACCCTTCTACCCACGATTAGAATATTCCACTTACCCCAGCTGTTCTTATTGCATCTATTATGGTCGGGTACCCTATCAATGTGGGAAATGTGATGACCCGTGTGATTTTTGCTGTGGGACAAGAGCATGACCGGAATTACCCTTTTCCCTTCACCCTGTCAATATATTTCTGGGACCTGGAGGTGGAGAAAAAGAGATATGATGTCAAGACCAAGCTTGTGGCTCTTACTCTTGGTACAGTATGCAGGGTCCGAACAACCCTAAACACAAGAGCTACCAGCCACCTGCCTCTACCCCAACTGGCCAGTTTGAGGAGCCAGTTGCGGTAGAGCCTTCTACCGAGCCTTCCACCATGCCTGCTGCCACTACAGTTGAGGATTTGCCTCCAGGACCTTCTTCTACTGGTCCTAGTACTTCAGCTGGCTCGGGGGTTCCATCTTCTCGGGCTTATCCCCTCACTGCCCATCAGTTGAGCCAGACATTGGCTAGTTTGAACAACTGGATGTCAGCTACGACATCCAAGTTGTCCACATTGTCTTCCACCATTCAGACTCAATCAGCACCTCAGCCAGCTTTGATTCCTCAGGCCATTGAAGACACTTTGAAGAAGCTCCTGCAGAACCAGGAAAAGATTATGCAGGCACATGCTACCTTGACTACAACAGTAGAGTCGCATGGCAAGGCTCTGAAGGAGCTTGCCAAGGAGCACAAGAAGATGAGGAGATCACGGGCTTCCAAGGAGTTTTTGAAACAGCTCAGGACTGATGTGGACAAGCTATTGGCAGACCAGATGCCTCTAGACTTGCTATTCGGGGACCCAGCCCCAGCCCTAACCCTAGCAGCACCAGTAGCAGAGCCACAGCAGGAGCATGCACCCAGGCAGCCAAGGAAGAAGAGGAAGCTCCCCAGCACACCTGATGCAGTTATTAAGGTGGCAGCCCCACGGGAGACCTTCTCCAGTATGCCACATGCTGCACCTAACATCCAGCCGGTCCAGGAATAGGTCCTAGTCCCAACACTTGAGCAGCAGGAGACCGGGAGCCATTCTAAGGTTCCCGCACATACGGAGGACTTGGGGACCACTGATGATCCCATGCAGACAGACCAGGCCTAGGGAGCCCCTATATCCTTTCTTATGACTTTTTGATCCTTATTTTGGTAGTTGGCATTGGGGACAATGGAAGCTTTTATTCGTGGGGATGCGCCCTACTTTTTTATTGATTATCTGGATGATTGTATATAGTAGTTAACTCAGTTTATGTTTTTGGTTGATTTTCTATTTGGTATGTATATAACTTTACATTCAGTACTTTTATCATACTTTTTTTCTTCCATTTTGGTCTGTATATAAAGTTAAGTTACAATTTTTTATATATTCATTCCCCGTTGTGTATTCTAATCCCCTATTGTAAATATTCATTCTATTTTCTATTTTCTATTTTCATATGTTCGTTAAAAAATTTCATTTTTAGCTTCGTAGATAGTCTTGCAACCCTTTTGTTTTGTTTTTAGAATTTTCAATAAGCCCTTGGTTTTCTTAAGGCCACGGTTCTTTCCAAGGGTGGAGAATTGTGTGAACCGGGTGGCCTTCCCGATGATGGATAGCGTGACAACCTTCTTAAGGGTTTGAGTCCTTTTTTGCTTTTTCTTTTTTTTTTAGTAGTTTTTAGTTAAGAGTACTTCAAGCATAGCTTCACTTGGTCCTAACACATTTGCCTTTGATCCCATGGTCAAAGGCAAGTGGTTGTGTTTAGGATGGTGAAAGTAGTGACCTTGAGACTCTTGAGTTGGCCAAACAAACATCATGTGGCCCTTCGGGACTATTGTGTGCTCAATCGTATCTAAAGTTGTTGTGGGCCCTCGACTCTATGTCTTAAGCAATCCGTGAGTGTGTGTGGTGAGAAATTGAATTATGAGTCCAAGTCCCGAGCCAATGGTCTAGAACTTGCCCCGAATGTTTGTTGAGGCAAAATTTAGAGTGAAATTCGACTCGAGAAGTGATTATAGGCTCTCCTTGATCCAAATGATAAGTTGAACAATTCCATAGCTTACCAATGAGATAATCTCTAGTTAACCCTTTTGAGCTTTGAACCTTCTTCTTTCATAAACCAATGCTACAAGCCTATACCCATTCTAAATTTTACCCTCTCTTGGCACCCACATCTTCCTTTGAGTATTGGCAAAGTCTAAGTTTGGGGGAGAGAGACAAGAAAGGAAACAAAAAGGGGTAAAAGTTACATAAGCAAAAATAAAAGGAAAGCAATGAAAAAGAAAGGAAAGAAAAAGACAAAAAGAAAGCACAATGTGAAATAAATAAATAAATAAAAGGGATTCAAAGAAAAATAAAAGTGAAAAAGGTATGGAAAAAGTAGAAAAAGGAGAAATGTTTTGAATTGCTTAAGAAAGAGTGTCAAAGTGTCTCTCTAACCCCTCGGAAGAGGTGAAATGACTCAAAGAGTCAAGTGAATTGTGCCAATGAATCTAAAAAAGTGCTTAAGGGAAGATTGAACCCACTTGAGTAAAAACATATCCTACCCTTACCTAAAAGCCTTCACATTAAATCCACAAAACCCTATATGATCTTGAGTTGGATGACACTCGTATTAGTGGATACTTACATGAGGGTCAAGCATATGGTACCTAGAGCCGGACTTGTGACCTTCCTTGAGAGAGACGAGTGAACTCCCATTAACCTCGGTTTATGTGCATATAATCTAAAAGGCGAGGTTTGCTTAGGGAGAGTTGAGGATGTATGAGTTTGGGATCCACAGTGACCAAAGTAATTGAGAGATTTCTTTGATGTAATGAATCAATTCTTGATGATCTTGTGTCACACTTGATCCATAGATTTCTCGGTTTGAATGTTGTTAATGATCCATTTGTGTTGAGGGCAATGGTTAGTCCCAATTGATGCTTGCTGAGGTTACTTTAGGATAGCTGGAATCACTTGGATTGTCCTTTAAGGGGTGGGTCTTATTTTGTTTGCTTGAGGACAAGCAAAGGTTTAAGTTTGGGGGAGTTGATAGTCGCAATTTTAACATGTTTTATGCCTCTACTTGCCTATGATTTGGTTATAAATTGCTACAAAATATCCCGTAAATGCTCACAAGTTGTGCTTGATTGCAGGTTTGATGGACAAAATGACAAATGTGAAAGATCGGCTCAAAAAGGAGTGAAACCTGCTCAAGTGTCAAAGACTAAGTGAATTGAGGAAAAGAGTACTTAGTGCGGACCACGCAAAAGTGAATGCGGCCACACTAGAAAGTTCAGAGAGTGGCATTTTCAAGATGGAGGGAACGCGGGCGCGGTACAGTTCTGCGCGGTCCGAAGCCGCGCTACTCTTTTGTGTGGTCCGCGGAGCAGAGATTCAGAGAGTTAACAAATTGCCAAGTCCATGCAATGCAGTCCGCGTTCGTCTCTGTGCAGCTGCTCCAACTTCCAACGCGGCCGTGGTGTAATTCCACGCGGTCCGCGGTCCCCAACTTCAGAGAAGCAGAAACCAAAAGTCAAAGAGCCAGTGCGGTCGCGGTCAATTTTGCGCGGTCCGCACTGACCTCGCAGGGGTATTTTTTTTCTAGTTTTTCCAGCCTAGTATAAATAGAATATTTTACCATTTTTAGGTCAAGTTTTAGATTACTGACTGGGCTGCGCTCGTGAGAATCACTTTTGTAGCAATTTTCGGCACTTTTGCTCTTTATTAACGATAAATTATTGTAGTTTCTTCTTAGTAATCAATTAATATGCTTAGTTCTTCATCTATTTCTTCAATTTCTGTATCTAGCATGAGTAGCTAAACCCATTATCTAGGTTTGTGGCTCAACCCTAGTGTGGGTAATTGATAGGTGTTTCCATCTAGGGTTAGATTGATTATGGGTGTTTGCTATTTGGGTTGATTTTATGTTTTAATTTCGAATTTGTGGTTGCAAACATTAATTCAAGCTTAGTGGGTCTAACTCCTCTTGAGAAAGAGAGTCCATGACCCCAAAATTGACCCAACAAGGAATTGGGATGGACTCATGAGAAATGATAGTCCCAATTAACGGGTTAAATCCCGAGAGAGTAATAACCCTATTTGAACCCTAGTTGCTTGATCAAATTGGCCTACCCAATTGGTCTCGAGAGAATCAATTGGGCAAAATTACCCTCTCTACCGAGAGGTGTGAGAGTGGGTACAATTGTGCAACAGTTATAGCATAAGACCCAAATATGTCAATCTACCCTTAGTAGCATCTACCCGTTAATTAGCCACCTAGGTAGTGTCACGACCCTAGTGCCTTTCTTAACATTAAATACAACATAGCAATATTCTCGTAGTATAATTTAGTGTTAATCATTAGTTTTATAATAGTAGTTATAAAAATTAAAAACCAAAAATGTTTGAAGTGACATAAGGAGTACAAAAACATCTCTAGACTAGACAGAAAATCCAACTCCACTACTAGCTCCCTGACGAAATTGATCCCGACCTCTATTCGGATAAAAGCTATTGCGACCCACTCTTCCTACCTTGGTAGCGTCGAGTTGGCAGCGATAAGTAATCCACCTAAAAAATAGTGATTACAGCTGTTTAATTGTGACGACCCGGTCGGTCATCTTAAGAATTCACACCCCGATCCCCTATTAACTACTTTCCCCAAGTCTATTTATGCTAAGTTGAATTTCCGGGATGTTTGGTTTTGAGTTTCGGAAAGTTTTGGGACACTTAGTCACTAAATGAGAGCTTAAGTGTTGGAAAGTTATCCGTAGTCGGAACAGTGTGAAGACAGCCTCGTAATGGAAATTCGATGGTTCCGTTAGCTCCGTTAGGTGATTTCGGGGTTGGGAGCATTTTCGGAATGTGTTTTGGAGGTCCGTAGCTGATTTAGGCTTGAAATGCCGAAGTTTGAGTTTTTGAAGTTTCCGGTCCGATAGTGAGATTTTCATCCGAGTTTCGGAATGGAATTCCGGAAGTTGCAGTAGCTCCGTCATGTAATTTGGGATGTGTGTGTAAAATTTTAGGTCATTCAAACGAGGTTTGGTTAGGTTTTTGATCGAAAATGTGTTTTGAAGTTTGAAGTTCTTAGGCTCAAATCCTTGATTTAATCGAGTTTCCGATGTTGTTTTAGGTGTTTAAAGGGTTGGTAAAAGTTTGAATGAGGTATTGGGTGTTATTGCTGCTTTTGGTTGAGGTCTCGGGGGCCTCGAGATGAATTCAGATGGTTGATAGAAGGTTTTTTTTGGAGTTGAAGGGCTACTGAAGTTTTTTTTCTGGTACCTGTCATAACCGCACCTGCGGTTTGGGTTCCACAGGTGCGGAGCCAAAGAAGCGGCCTGTCCATCGCAGGAGCGGACATTGGTGCTCCCTCAGATTTTCGCAGGTGCGGAAGTTTTACCGCATATGCGGTTTCGCACCTACGAGATCATCATAGCAGATGCGGCCCCTGGGCTCATTGTTTGAAACCGCAGAAGCGGAACCGCAGGTGCAGTATGAGACCACAAAAGTAGAACCTAGCAATTTAAGGGAAAGCCGTATAAGCGGCACATGGTCTGCAGAAACGGGACGGCAGGTGCGGTCCCTTGACCGCAAAAGCGGAAACCACTGGTGAAATATGAAATTCAAGGTTTTAGTTTCAAAAGTTGGAAAATCAAATTGGAGCTCATGAGGGGGCGATTTTGAGAGGGTTTTGAAAAGGAGATCATTGGGTAATGTTTCTTTAATCCTTTCTAGTTATATTCCATCAATCTTTAGTTAATTTCATCATTTAATTTCGAAATTTTGGTAGAAATTGGGGGAAAAGTTCTTAGACCTTTAATGGAGGATTTGAGGGGTCATTTGGACTATGATTTCGGTGCTCATGTTATGCTTAGACTCATGAGAGTACGAGGGTTCTTAAAATGAGAAAATTATCCGGTTCCGAGATGTTAGCCTGAGAGGCATTTTGGTCATTTTACCTAAATTCGCGTCTTAGCTTTAAATTAAATAGTAGAATCAGTTGCTTGAGATGTTATTTACGATATGCAATTGAATTGAATAGATTTAGGCATTTGGAGTCGCATACTCATGGAAAAGGCGTGGTTCCTAGTTGATGTTTGTGCCGGATCGAGGTAAGTGGCTTGTCTAACCTTGTGTGGGGGACCTTTCCCCTTAGGACATGATATTTGATATTTGAATGCCTCGTCACCTCACGTACTTGAGCTAATTGTTGAAAAATTCGTTTTTACTTGAAGTATTTCAATTGAGTTTTCTTGCTTATCTATTTATCCTAATTGTAAGCTTTTTCCTGCGTTAGCTTAGAGAAGCATGTTTAGTTGACTTACTTGCCTATTTGCTTAATCTGTCTTGTTGGTACTCTATGAAGCATGTTAGGCTAGAATTTACTATTACTTGTTCCGAGTTTAGCACTTTTCTTGTAGTGTGAGCTGTTATTGTATGTTTTAAATTTGGGAGTACGGGACGACATCCCAGGAGATCCCTGCACATGATATGTTCTGGACTGAGAGTGCGGGATACCAAGAGATCCCTGGCACATGTATATATATAATTATCGAGGATACCAAGAGATCCTAAGGATACCAAGAGATCCCCGAATTTTTATCGAGGATACCAAGAGATCCTCGGGATACCAAGAGATCCCCGAACTGCTATTGAGGATACCAAGAGATCCTCGGGATACCAAGAGATCCCCGAATTGCTATTGAGGATACCAAGAGATCCTCGAGATACCAAGAGATCCCTCGTGTATACGGTGAGGATACTAAGAGATCCTCGGGATACCAAGAGATCCCCGGTTATCATTCCTGTTGTGAGCAACATTTCCTTGTATTGTCTAGTTTCTGCCATCTTGTACTACATTCCTTATTTATCCTATTTATATTCTCGCTGTAGACTTTATCTATACTATTTTCCTTATCCTATCATTTATTTTGTTTTATCTCAGTAGGGCCCTGACCTTCCTCGTCACTACCCAACCGAGGTTAGGCTTGGAACTTACTGAGTACCGATGTGGTGTACTCATGCCCCTTCTGCGCATGTTTTTCATGTGCAGATCCAGGTATTTCATCTCACGCGCACTATCCTAGAGGCAGGGAAAGCTACGGATACTTCGAGGTACATATGCAGTGTCCGCAGACCGAAGAGTCTCATTCTTTACTCTATTTGTAGTATTTAGCCTTGTTTTCATACTTTTGCTTTAGACATTCTAGAGTTAGAGCCATGTATTACTTTCCGTTAGTTTCTGGTTTTTGGGGTGATATTGTAAACTTCCACATTATTGAGTTGTATATGCCGAGCGGCATTTATATACAGTTTTTAATTAATTATTCCGCAAGCTATGTTGTTTCCGCATTGTTAGGCTTACCTAGTTATAGGGACTAGGTGCCATCATGACATATTCACGGAGGGCGAACTGGGGTCGTGACAAGTTGGTATCAGAGCTCTAGGTTCATTGTAGTCACGGAACACAAGCCGGTTTATTAGAGTCTCGCTGATCGGTGCGGAGATGTCTGTACTTATCTACGAGAGGCTATGTAACCGTTAGGAAAATTTCACTTCATTTGATTCCCTGTCGTGCGAGATTTTTGACATCAAAATCCTAAACTTCTGGCTTCTATTCTCTCACAGATGGTGAGGACACGTGCTACTCGAGATGATCAGGCACCCGAGCCCCCTACTGCAACCGTCAGAGGCCGGGCCGGGGTAGAGGCCGAGGATGCGTACGTGGTGCAGCGAGAGAACCTGCGTGAGCTGCCGCCGAGGTACCATCAACAGATCCAGTCGGAGTTCAGGCACCTGACATGCCTACGGCTACTACTACTCCAACTCTTCAGGAGACTTTGGCGTGGTTCCTCAGCATGTTTGGTACGTCGATTCAGGCGGGATTGATTCAGCTTGTACCAACTACACAGATCCGGGGAGGGACCCAGACTCCCGCCGCCCCCATTCCAGGGCAGCGAGTTTCTATTGGCCAGGTTCAAGGTGCTATGGCGACACAGCCTGTGGTCCCAGTTTAGCGGGTGGTGAGGACCTCTCGCCGAGTAGGGGTCAGGTAGGTCCAAGAGAGAGAGGACAGACGGGGTCAGGAGGGAGAGTATAGAGAAGTGAGTAGACCTCGTAGACCGGGGAGATATACTGGTCCTTATTTTGGAGGTAGGGTGCGTCATGGTAGAGGTTTTGTGGGTCAGCCAGCTCAGTTTGCATCTCAGAGTTCCCAAAGAGTTTTAGGCATTCAAGGGTCTTGAAGTACCCGTATCGCACAGTTCCCACTGCCACGTCAGTCACGATGATGCTTTGAGTGTGGTGACATACGCCATGTGGTGAGGTATTGCCCTAGACTCGGGAGGAGTGCACCTCCACAGACTTCTCGGCCACAGCGTGCCCCGCAGAGTTCTCAGGCTATAGTTACAGCCCCAGTTGCTACCCCACCTACCCGTATCGAGGCTGTTGCCTCCGATTCTATCATCACAGGTATTGTCATGTTTTTTTATAGAGGTGTACCAATTCTATTCGATATAGGCTCTACTTGTTTTTATATGTCTTCTTATTTTGCTCCGTATTTGGGTGTAAATCGGGATTTCCTTGAGTTTCCCTGTTTATGTTTCTACTCTTGTGGGGGATTCTCTTATTGTGGACCGCGTTTATCGATCATGTTTGGTTACCATTCGTGGTTTTGAGACCAGAGCAGATTTATTGTTACTCAGTAAGGTTGATTTTGATATTATTTGGGCATAGACTGGTATCGCCCTATTATGCTATTCTTCATTGTCACGCAAAGACCGTGACGCTGGCTATGCCAGGTATACCGCGTGTTGAGTGGAGTGGTACTTTAGATCACACTCCCAGTAGAGTTATCTCTTTTCTTAAAGCTCATTGTATGGTTAAGAAGGGGTGTGCCGCGTATTTCGCTTATGTGAGAGATGTCAGTGTTGATACCCCTTCCGTCGATTCGGTCCCAGTGGTACGAGATTATTCCGATGTGTTTCCAGCTAATCTTCCGAGCATTCATCCTAATAGAGATATTGATTTTGGCATTGATTTATTGCCGGGCACTCAGCCCATTTCCATTCCTCCGTACCGTATGGCTCTTCCTGAGTTGAAGAAGTTGAAGGATCAGTTACAGGAATTGCATGATAAGGGTTTTATTTGACCCAACATTTCACCGTGGGGAGCTCCTGTCTTGTTTGTGAAGAAAAAGGATGGTTCCATGCGTATGTGTATTGATTATCGCCAGTTGAACAAGGTTACAGTGAAGAACCGTTATCCTTTGCCTCGTATTGAGGATCTGTTTGACTAGCTTCAGGGTGCACATGTGTTTTCTAAGATTGACTTGCGCTCAGGTTACCATCAGTTGAAGATTCGACAACTAGATATCTCGAAGACTGCCTTCAGGACTCGATATGGCCATTACGAGTTCCTTGTTATGTCATTTGGGCTAACTAATGCCCCAGCAGCTTTAATGCATTTGATACACAGTGTGTTCCGGCCATATCTCATCTCGTTCGTCATTATTTTCATAGATGATATTCTTGTATACTCCCGGAGTCGGGAAGATCATGAGCAGCACCTGAGGACAGTGCTTCAGACTCTGAAAGAGAAGAAGTTATATGCAAAGTTCTCAAAATGTGAGTTTTGGTTGAGCTGTGGCATTCTTAGGCCACGTGGTATCGAGTGAGGGCATTCGGGTGGATCCGAAGAAGGTGGAGGCAGTGTAGAGTTGGCCCAGGCCCTCCTCAACTACAGAGATTCGCAGTTTCCTTGGCTTGGCGGGCTACTACCATCATTTTGTGGAGGGGTTTTTATCGATGCCCCTATGACTCGATTGACCCAGAAGGGTGTCCCATTTCAGTGGACAGAGGAGTGTGAGGTGAGCTATCAGAAGCTCAAGACAGCTTTGACTGCAGCCCTAATTTTGATGTTGCCTGCTAGTTCGGGGTCTTATACAGTTTATTGTGATTCCTCAAGAATTGGCCTCGGAGCGGTGTTGATGCAGGACGGTAGGGTGATTGCCTACGTGTCCAGACAGTTAAAGATACGTGAGAAGAATTACCCTGTCGATGACCTTGAGCTAGCTGCTATTGTTCATGCCTTGAAGATCTGGCATCATTATTTGTATGGTGTGCCTTGTGAGATCTATACTGACAATCGGAGTTTGCAACACCTGTTCAAGCAAAAGGATCTAAATATGCGTCAAAGGAGGTGGTTAGAGTTGCTGAAGGATTGTGATATTACTATTCTATATCACCGAGGCTAGGCCAATGTGGTGGCGGATACCTTGAGTCGCCGGGCAGAGAGTTTGGGGAGTTTGGCATATTTACCAGCGTTAGAGAGGCCTATGGCATATGTTCAGGCCTTAGCCAGCCAGTTTGTGAGATTGGATCTTTCGGAGCCCAGTCGGGTTCTAGCTTGTGTGGTTTCCCGGTCTTCCTTATTTGATCGTATTAGGGAGCGGTAGTATGATGACCCTCCTTTTCTTGTCCTTAAGGACAAGGTTCAGCGTGGTGATGCCAGAGATGTGACCATTGGATGTGACGATTATTAAGGATGCATGGTCGGATTTGTGTGCCCAATGTTGATGAGCTTTGAGAGTTGATTTTAGCAGAGGCCCATAGTTCGCGGTATTCCATCCATCCGGGTGCCGCGAAGATGTATCAGGACTTGAGGCAGCACTATTGATGGAGACAGATGAAGAAGGATATAGTTGGATATGTAGCTAGATGCCTCAACTGTCAACAGGTGAAGTATGAGCACTAGAGACCGGGTGGGTTGCTTCAACAAATAGAGATTCTGGAGTGGAAGTGGGAGCGCATCACCATGGACTTTGTATCTGGACTCTCACGAACCTTGAAGAAGTTTGATGCCATTTGGGTTATTGTGGATCGGCTGACCAAGTCCGCTCATTTCATTCCTGTGTGTGCCACTTATTCATCGGCGCGGTTGGCGGAGATTTATATCCGGGAGATCGTACGTCTACATGGTATTCCAGTTTCTATTATTTCAGACAGAGGTATTCAGTTTACATCACGGTCCTGGAGGGCCGTTCAACAGGAGTTGGGTACTCGGGTGCAGTTGAGCACACCATTTCACCCCCATATGGACGGACAGTCCGAGCGCACTATTAAGATTCTTGAGGATATGCTTCGTGCATGTGTGATTATGTTTGGAGGGTCTTGGGATCAGTTCTTGCCATCGGCAGAGCTTGCTTACAATAACAGTTATCAGTCCAGCATTCAGATGGCGCCGTATGAGGCTTTATATGGTAGGAGGTGTAGATCTCTGGTGGGCTGGTTTGAGTCGGGTGAGGCCAGGCTATTAGACGCATAGTTGGTTTAGGATGCATTGGAGAAGGTTAAGGTGATTCAGGATAGACTCCATACAACCCATTTCAGACGGAAGAGCTACGCGGACAGGAAGGTTCGTAATGTTTTATATATGGTCGGAGAGCGGGTTCTGCTTCGGGTTTCACCTATGAAGGGCGTCATGAGGTTTGGGAAGAAAGGGAAGTTGAGTCCGAGGTTTATTGTCCCTTTTGAGATATTGAGACGAGTTGGGAAGGTTGTTTATGAGCTTGCCTTGCCTCCCAGTTTTGCAGGGGTACATCCGGTATTTCATGTTTCGATGCTCCGGAGATATCTCGGTGACCCGTCGCACGTGTTGGATTTTAGTTCAGTCCATTTGGACAAGGATCTATCCTATGTTGAGGAGCCTGTGGCTATATTGGACAGGTAGATCAGAAAGTTGAGGTCGAAGAACATTGCTTCAGTAAAGGTACAGTGGCAGGGTCAGCTGGCCAAGGAGGCGACTTGGGAGATCGAGCGGGATATGCGCAGCCGGTATCCTCATCTTTTCACTACTTCACGTATGTTCTCTATGCTCTTTCGAGGACGAATGAATGTTTAAGTATAGGAGGATATGACGACTTGGCCGGTCGTTTTAAGAATTAACGCCCCAATCCCCTATTAACTAGTTTCCCCACGCCTATTTATGCTAATTTGAATTTCCGTGATATTCCGTTTTAAGTTTCGGAGAGTTTTGGGACACTTAGTCCCTAAATGAGAGCTTAAGTGTTAGAAAGTTGTCCGTAGTCGGAACAATATGAAGACGGCCTCGGAATGAAAATCCGATGGTTCCTTTATCTTTGTTAGTTGATTTCGGGGTTGGGAGCGTGTTCGGAATGTGTTTTGGAGGTCCGTAGCTTATTTAGGCTTAAAATGCCGAAGTTTGAGTTTTTGAAGTTTTCGGTCCGACAGTGAGATTTTGATCCGAGGGTCGGAATGGAATTCTGAAAGTTGCAGTAGCTCCGTCATGTCATTTGGGATGTGTGTGTAAAATTTCAGGTCATTCGGACGAGGTTTGGTTAGGTTTTTGATCGGAAACATGTTTTGATAGAATTTGAATTTCTTAGGCTCAAATCCTTTATTTAATCGAGTTCCCGGCGTTGTTTTAGGTGGTTTAAGGGTTGGTATAAGTTTGAAGGAGGTATTAGGTGTTATTGGTTCTTTTGGTTAAGGTCCCGGGGGCCTCGGGATGAATTCAGATCGTTGACGGAAGGTTTTTTTTGGAGGTGAAGGGCTGCTGAAGTTTTTTTTTCTGGTACCTATCATAACCACACCTGCGGTTTGGGTTCCGCAAGTGTGGAGCCATAGAAGTGGCCTGGCCATCACAGGAGCAGACATTTGTGCTCCCTCAGCTTTCCGCAGGTGCGGAAAGTTTTATCGCAGATGCGGTTTCGCACCTGTGAGATCATCATCGCTGATGCGGCCCCTGGGCTGATTGTTTGAAACCGCAGAAGCGGTATATATCCCGCATAAGCGAAACCACTGGTGCGGTATGAGACTGTAGAAGCGGAACCTGGCAACTTAAGGCAAAGCCGCAGAAGCGGCACATTGTCCGCAGAAGCTGGACCGCAGGTGCGGTCCCTTGACCGTAGAAGCGGAAACCACTGGTGTGAAATATGAATTCGAGGGTTTAGTTTCAAAAGTTGGAAAATCAAATTGGGGCTCGGGAGAGGGCGATTTTGAGAGGGTTTTGAAGAGGAGATCATTGGGTAATGTTTCTTTAATCCTTTCTAGTTATATTCCATCAATCTTTAGTTAATTTCATCATTTAATTTCGAAATTTTGGTAGAAATTGGGGGAAAAGTTCTTAGACCTTTAATGGAGGATTTGAGGGGTCATTTGGACTCCGATTTCAGTGTTCTTGTTATGCTTAGACTCGTGAGAATACGAGGGTTCTAAAAATATGAAAATTATCTGGTTCCGAGACATTGTCCTAAGGGGCATTTTGGTCATTTTACCTAAATTCGCGTCTTAGCTTTAAATTAAATAGCAGAATCAGTTGCTTGAGATGTTATTTACGATATGTAATTGAATTGAATAGATTTGGGCCATTTGGAGTCGGATACTCATGGCAAAGGCGTGGTTCCTAGTTGATTTTTGTGCTGGTTCGAGGTAAGTGGCTTGTCTAACCTTGTGTGGGGGACCTTTTCCCCTTAGGACATGATATTTAATATTTGAATGCCTCGTACGTGAGGTGACGAGCGCGTACTTGAGCTAATTGTTGAAAATTCCATTTTTACTTGAAGTATTTCAATTGCGTTTTCTTGCTTATCTGTTTATCCTAATTGTAAGCTTTTTCCTGCGTTAGCTTAGAGAAGAATGTTTAGTTGACTTACTTATCTATTTGCTTAAACTGTCTTGTTGGTACCCCGTAAAGCATGTTAGGCTAGAATTTACTATTACTTGTTCCGAGTTTAACACTTTTCTTGTTGTGTGAGCTATTATTGTATGTTTTAAATTTTGCACGTGATATGTTCTGGACTGAGAGTGCGGGATACCAAGAGATCCCTGGCACATGTATATATATAACCTTCGAGTATACCAAGAGATCCTCGGGATACCAAGAGATCCCCGAATTGCTATCGAGGATACCAAGAGATCCTCGGGATACCAAGAGATCCCCGAATTTCTATTGAGGATACCAAGAGATCCTCGGGATACCAAGAGATCCCTCGTGTATACGGTGAGGATACTAAGAGATCCTCAGGATACCAAGAGATCCCCGGTTCTCATTCTTGTTGTGAGCAGCATTTCCTTGTGTTGTCTTGTTTCTACCTTCTAGTACTGCATTCCTTATTTATCCTGTTTAGATTCTCGCTGTAGACTTTATCTATACTGTTTTTCCTTACCTATCATTTGTTTTGTTTTATCTCAGTAGGGCCCTGACCTTCCTCGTCACTACCCAAACAAGGTTAAGCTTGGCACTTACTCAGTATCATTGTGGTGTACTCATGCCTTTTCTGCGCATGTTTTTCATGTGCAGATCCAAGTACTTCATCTCAGGAGAACTATCCTTGAGGCAGGGAGAGCTACGGAGACTTCGAGGTACATCTGCAGCGTACGTAGACCGAAGAGTCTCCTTCTTTACTCTATTTTAGGTATTTAGCCTTCTTTTCGTGCTTTTGCTTCAGACATTTTGGAGTTAGGGTCGTGTATTACTTTCCGTTAGCTTGTGTTCCCGTGAGTTTCCGGGTTTTGGGGTGATATTGTAGACTTCCGCATTATTGAGTTGTATATGCCGAGCGGCATTTATATACAATTGACTTTTAGTTGTTCAGTTTTTAATTAATTATTCCGCAAGCTATGTTATTTTTGCATTTTTAGGCTTACCTAGTTATAGGGACTAGGTGCCATCACGACATGTTCACGGAGGGCGAATTGGGGTCATGACAAGTTGGTATCAGAGCTCTAGTTTCATAGGAGTCACAGAACACAAGCCGGTTTATTAGAGTCTCGCTGATAGGTACGGAGACGTTTGTACTTATCTACGAGAGGCTATGTAACCGTTAGGAAAATTTCACTTCATTTGATTCCCTGTCGTGCGATATTTTTGACATCACAATCCTAAACTTATGCCTTCTATTCTCTCACAGATGGTGAGGACACATGCTACTCGAGATGATCAGGCACCCGCGCCCCCTACTGCAGCCGTCAGAGGCCGGGGCTGGGGCCGGGGTAGGGGCCGAGGATGCGCACATGGTGCAGCGAGAGCACCTGTGCGTGCTGACGTCGAGGTACCATTAACAGATCTAGCCGGAGTTTAGGCACCTGACACGCCTACGGCTACTACTACTCCAGCTCTTCAAGAGATTTTAGCACGGTTCCTGAACATGTTTGGTACGTTAATTCAGGCGGGATTGATTCAGGTTGTACCGACTATTTCACAGATCAGGGGAGGGACCCAGATTCCCGTCGCCCCCACTCCAGAGAAACGAGTTTCCATTGGTCAGGTTCCAGTGCCATGGCGACACAGCCTGTGGTCCCAATTCAGCGGGTGATGAGGACCTCTCGCCGAGTAGGGGACAGGTGGGTTTAGGAGAGAGAGGACAGACGGGGTCAGGGGGGAGAGTATAGAGAGAGTAGACATCGTAGACCGGGGAGGCAGGGTGCATCATGGTAGAGGTTTTGTGGGTCAGCCAGCTCAGTTTGCATCTTAGAGTTCCCACAGAGTTTCAGGTGTTCAGGGGTCTTGGAGTACCCGTACTGCACAGCTCCCACTGCCACGTCAGTCACGAGGTTGCTTTGAGTGTGGTGACATACTCCATGTGGTTAGGTATTGCCCTAGACTCAGGAGGAGTGCACCTCTACAGACTTCTCTGCCACAGCGCGCCCTGTAGAGTTCTCAGGCTATGGTTACATCCCCAGTTGCTACCCCACCTACCCATACAGAGGTTGTTGCCTCCGATTCTATCATCACAGGTATTGTCATGGTTTGTTATAGAGGTGTACCGATTCTATTCGATATAGGCTCCACTTGTTTTTGTGTGTCTTCTTATTTTGCTCCGCATTTGGGTGTACCTCGGGATTTCTTGAGTTTCCCTATTTATGTTTCTACTCCTGTGGGGGATTCTCTTATTGTGGACCGCATTTATCGATCATGTTTGGTTACTATTCCTGGTTTTGAGGCCAGAGCAGATTTATTGTTACTCAGTAAGGTTGATTTTGATATTATTTTGGGCATGGACTGGTTGTCGCCCTATTATGCTATTCTTGATTTTCACGCCAAGACCGTGACGCTGGCTATGTCAGGTATACCGCGTGTTGAGTGGAGTGGTACTTTAGATCACACTCCTAGTAGAGTTATCTCTTGTCTGAAAGCTCAGCGTATGGTTGAGAAGGGGTGTGCCGCGTATTTAGCTTATGCGAGAGATGTCACTGTTGATACCCCTTCTGTTGATTCAATCCCAATGGTACAGGATTATTCCGATGTGTTTCCAGCTGATCTTCCGGGCATGCACCCTAATAGAGATATTGATTATGGCATTAATTTATTGCCGGTCACTCAGCCCATTTCTATTCCTCCGTACCGTATAGCTCTTCCTGAGTTGAAGAAGTTGAAGGATCTGTTACAAGAATTTCTTGATAAGGGTTTTATTTGACCCAGTGTTTCACCGTGGGGTGCTCCTATCTGGTTGGTGAAAAAAAGGGTGGTTCCATGCGTATGTGTATTGATTATCGCCAGTTAAACAAGGTTACAGTGAAGAATCGTTATCCTTTGCCTTGTATTGAGGATCTGTTTGACCAGCTTCAGGGCGCACAGGTTTTTTCTATGATTGACTTGCGCTCAGGTTACCATCAGTTGAAGATTTGGGAGCCAGATATCCCGAAGACTGCCTTCAGGACTCGCTATGGCCATTACGAGTTCCTTGTTATGTCATTTGGGCTGACCAATGCCCCAACAGCTTTCATGCATTTGATGCACATTATGTTCAGGCCATATCTCGACTCGTTCGTCATTATTTTCATAGATGATATTCTTGTATACTCCCGAAGTCGGGAAGATCATGAGCAGCACCTGTCGATAGTGCTTCAGACCTTGAGAGAGAAGAAGTTATATGCAAAGTTCTCAAAATGTGAGTTTTAGTTGAGTTCTGTGGCATTCTTAGGCCACGTGATATCGAGTGACGGCATTCGGGTGGATCTGAAGAAGGTGGAGGCAGTGCAGAGTTGGCCTAGGCCCTCCTCTGCTACAGAGATTCGCAGTTCCTTGGCTTGGCGGGCTACTACCATCATTTTGATGAGGGGTTTTCATCGATTGCGGCCTAGTTGACTAGATTAACCCAGAAGGGTGCCCTATTTCAGTGGACAAAGGAGTGTGAGGCGAGCTTTTAGAAGCTCGGGACAGCCTTGACTATAGGCTTATTTTAATGTTGCCTACTGTTTCGGGATCTTATACTGTCTATTGTGATGCCTTGAGAGCTGGCCTCGGAGCGGTGTTGATGCAGGACGGTAGGGTGATTACCTACGCGTCCAGACAATTGAAGATACATGAGAAGAATTACCATGTCCACGACCTTGAGCTAGCTGCTATTGTTCATGCCTTGAAGATCTGGCGTCATTATTTGTATGGTATGCCTTGTGAGATATATACTAACCATCGGAGTTTGCATTACTTATTCAAGTAAAAGGATCTAAATATGCATCAACATAGGTGGTTAGAGTTGCTGAAGGATTATGATATTACTATTCTGTATCACTCGGGCAAGGCCAATGTGGTGGCGGATGCCTTGAGTCGCCAGGCGGGGAATTTGGGGAGTTTGGCATATTTACCAGCGTCAGAGAGGCCTATGGCGATGGATGTTCAGGCCTTAGCCAGCCAGTTTGTGAGATTGGATCTTTCGGAGCCCAGTCGGGTTCTAGCTTGTGTGGTTTCATGGTCTTCCTTATTTGCTTGTCCTTAGGGACAAGGTTCAGCATGGTGATGCCAGAGATGTGACCATTGGATTTGACGGGTATTGAGGATGCAAGGTTGGATTTGTGTGCCCAATGTTGATGAGCTTCGAGAGTTGATTTTAGCAGAGGCCCATTGTTTGCAGTATTCCATCCATCCGGGTGCCACGAAGATGTATGAGGACTTGAGTCAGCACTATTGGTAGAGGCGGATGAAGAAAGATATAATTGGATATGTAGCTAGATGCCTCAACTGTCAACAGGTGAAGTATGAGCACCAGAGACCGGGTGGGTTACTTCAGCAGATAGAGATCCTGGAGTGGAAGTGGGAGCGCATCTCCATGGACTTCGTATCTGGACTCCTACGGACTTTGAAGAAGTTTGATGCCATTTGGGTTATTGTGGATCAACTGACCAAGTCCGCTCATTTCATTCCTATGTGTACCACTTATTCATCGGAGTGGTTGGCGGAGATTTATATTCGTGAGATCGTCCGTCTGCATGGTATTCCAGTTTCTATTATTTCAGATGGAGGTACTCCTTTTACATCACGGTTCTGGAGGGCCGTTCAGCAGGAGTTGGGTACTCGCGTGGAGTTGAGCATACCATTTCACCCCCATACGGACGGACAGTCCAAGCACACTATTCAGATTCTTGAGGATACGCTCCGTGCATGTGTGATTGAGTTTGGAGGGTCTTGGGATCAGTTCTTGCCATTAGTAGAGTTTGCTTACACTAACAGTTATCAGTGCAGCATTCAGATGGCGATGTATGAGGCTTTATATGGTAGGAGGTGTAGATCTCCGGTGGGCTGGTTTGAGCCGGGTGAGGCCAGGCTATTGGGCACAGAGTTGGTTCAGGATGCATTGGATAAGGTTAAGGTGATTCAGTATAGACTCCGTACAGCCCAGTCCAGACAGAAGAGCTATATGGACAGGAAGGTTCGTGATGTTTCATATATGGTCGGAGAGCGGGTTCTGCTTCGGGTTTTGCCTATGAAGGGCGTCATGATGTTTGGGAAGAAAGGGAAGTTGAATCCGAGGTTTATTGGCCCTTTTGAGATTTTGAGGCGAGTTGGGGAGGTTGCTTATGAGCTTGCCTTGCCTCCCAGTGTGTCCGGGGTTCATCTGGTATGTCATGTTTCGATGCTCCAAAGACATCTCGGTGACCCGTCGCATGTGTTGGATTTCAGTTCAGTCTAATTGGACAAGGATCTATCCTATGTTGAAGAGCCAGTGGCTATATCGGACAGGCAGATCAGAAAGTTGAGGTCGAAGAACGTTGCTTCAGTAAAGGTTCGATGGCGGGGTCAGCCGTCCGAGGAGGCAACTTTGGAGACCGAGCAGGATATGTGTAGCCGGTACCCTCATCTTTTCACTACTTCAGGTATGTTCTCTATACTTGTTCAAGGACAAACGAATGTTTAAGTGTAGGAGGATGTGACGACGCGGCCAATCGTCTTAAGAATTAACTCCCCGATCCCCTATTAACTGCTTTCCCCAAGTCTATTTATTCTAATTTGAATTGCTGGGATGTTCGGTTTTGAGTTTCCGAGAGTTTTGTGACACTTAGTCCCTAAATAAGAGCTTAAGTGTTGGAAAGTTGTCCGTAGTCGTAACAGTGTAAAGACGGCCTCGGAATGAAAATTCGATGGTTCTGTTAGCTTTGTTAGGTGATTTTAGGGTTGGGAGTGTGTTCGGAATGTATTTAGGAAGTCCGTAGCTGATTTAGGCTTCAAAATGCCGAAGTGTGAGTTTTTGAAGTTCCGGTCCGATAGTGAGGTTTTGATCCGAGGGTCGGAATGGAATTCTGGAAGTTGCCGTAGCTCCGTCATGTCATTTGGGATGTGTGTGTAAAATTTCAGGTCATTCAGATGAGGTTTGGTTAGGTTTTTGATCGAAAACGTGTTTTGATAGAATTTGAAGTTCTTAGACTCAAATCGTTGATTTAATCAAGTTTCCGACGTTGTATTAGGTGGTTTAAGGGTTGGTACAAGTTTGAATGAGGTATTAGGTGTTATTGGTGCTTTTGGATGAGGTCCCGGGGGCCTCGGGATGAATTTGGATGGTTGACGGAAGGTTTTTTTTTTGGAGTTGAAGGGCTGCTGAAGTTTTTTTTCTGGTACCTGTCATAATCGCACCTGTGGTTTGGGTTCCCTAGGTGCGGAGCCACAGAAGCGACTAGGCCATTGCAGGAGCGGACATTGGTGCTCGCTCATCTTTCCGCAGGTGCGGAAGTTTTACTGCAGATGCGGTTTCGCACCTACGAGATCATCATCGCAGATGCGGCCCCTGGGCTGATTGTTTGAAACCGCAGAAGCGGTATCTATCCCGCAGAAGCAGAACCGCAGGTGCGGTATAAGACCACATAAGCGAAACCTGGCAACTTAAGGGGAAGCCGCACAAACGGCACATGGTCCGCAGAAGCGGGACCGCAGAAGGGGAAACCACTGGTGTGAAATATGAAATTCGAGGGTTTAGTTTCAAAAGTTTGAAAATCAAATTAGAGCTCGGGAGAGGGCGATTTTGAGAGGGTTTTGAAGAGGAGATCCATGGGTAACGTTTCTTTAATCCTTTCTAGTTATATTCCATCAATCTTTAGTTAATTTCATCATTTAATTTTGAAATTTTGGTAGAAATTGGGGGAAAAGTTCTTAGACCTTTAATGGAGAATTTGAGGGGTCATTTGGACTCTGATTTCAGTTTTCTTGTTATGTTTAGACTCATGAGAGTACGAGGGTTCTAAAAATGTGAAAATTATCCGGTTCCGAGACGTTGGCCTAAGGGACGTTTTGGTCATTTTACCTAAATTCACGTCTTAGCTTTAAATTAAATAGTAGAATCAGTTGCTTGAGATGTTATTTATGATATGTAATTGAATTGAATAGATTTGGGCCATTTGAAGTCGGATTCTCGTGGCAAAGGCGTGGTTCTTAGTTGATTTTTGTGCCGGTTCGAGGTAAGTGGCTTGTGTAACCTTGTGTGGGGGACCTTTTCCCCTTAGGACATGATATTTGATATTTGAATGCCTCGCACGTGAAGTGACGAGCGTGTACTTGAGCTAATTGTTGAAAAATCTATTTTTACTTGAAGTATTTCAATTGAGTTTTCTTGCTTATCTGTTTATCCTAATTGTAAGCTTTTTCCTGCGTTAGCTTAGAGAAGCATGTTTTGTTGACTTACTTGCCTATTTGCTTAAACTATCTTGTTAGTAGTCCGTGAAGCATGTTAGGCTAGAATTTACCATTACTTGTTCCGAGTTTAGCACTTTTCTTGTTGTGTGAGCTGTTATTGTATGTTTTAAATTTGGGACTACGGGACGGCATCCCGGGAGATCCCCTACACGTGATATGTTCTGGACTGAGAGTGCGGGATACCAAGAGATTCCTGGCGCATGTATATATATAACTATCGAGGATACCAAGAGATCCCCGAATTGCTATCGAGGATACCAAGAGATCCTCGGGATAATAAGAGATCCCCGAATTGCCATTGAGGATACCAAGAGATCCTCGGGATACCAAGAGATCCCCGAATTGCTATTGAGGATACCAAGAGATCCTTGGGTTACCAAGAGATCCCTCGTGTATACGGTGAGGATACTAAGAGATCCTCGGGATACCAAGAAATCCCCGGTTATCATTCCTGTTGTGAGCAGCATTTCCTTGTATTGTCTTGTTTCTGCCTTCTAGTACTGCATTCCTTATTTATCCTGTTTAGATTCTCGCTGTAGACTTTATCTATACTGCTTTTCTTTATCCTATCGTTTATTTTGTTTTCTCTCCGTAGGGCCCTGACCTTCCTCGTCACTACCCAACTGAGGTTAGGCTTGGCACTTACTGAGTACCGTTGTGGTGTACTCATGCCCCTTCTCCGCATGTTTTTCATGTGCAGATCCAGGTACTTCATCTCAGGTGCACTATCCTTGAGGCAGGGAGAGCTACGGAGACTTCGAGGTACATCTGCAGCGTCCGTAGACCGAAGAGTCTCCTTCTTTGCTCTATTTGTAGTATTTAGCCTTCTTTTTATACTATTGCTTTAGACATTCTGGAGTTAGAGCCGTGTATTACTTTCCGTTAGCTTGTGATCCTGGGGTGATATTGTAGACTACCACATTATTGAGTTGTATATGCCGAGCGGCATTTATATACAGTTTTGTTTTAGTTGTTCAGTTGTTAATTAATTATTCCGCAAGCTGTGTTGTTTCCGCATTGTTAGGCTTACCTAGTTATAGGAACTAAGTGCCATCACGACATGTTCACAGAGGGCGAACTGGGGTCGTGGCATTAATTTTGTATTTCATGTATCCACGCAACTGTATTTATAAATACAGTGCGGTAATCCGCCTAAAAAATAGAGATTACAGCTGTTTAATTCTGTATTCCATGTATTTGCGGGAATATATTTATAAAAATAGTGTTTATGGGTATTTAATAATGGAAAGCGAAATATTGGATTGTATTCAATTTCACTATATTGAATTCAGTTGTATTCAAACAACAAAAAATCAAGAAATAGAGTGTATACCATTCTATTAAATTCGACTAATGTACATTGTATTAAATTCACATATATTCATTATTCACCGTTATACGTTGTATTCAATTCGACAGTATTCAAACAATAAAAAATCAAAAAACCCCAGTGATATTTAGTTGTATTGAAAAAATATAGACCTTCGGAATATATAAATACAGGCAAAAAAATAATGTAGTTATACAAAAATATAACGGTATTTGAGTATATTTGTACATAATACAATGTATGTATCATTGTATATGTCTAAATAGCAAAAAAGAGAACAAAGTTCGCCGGAAATGGTGAGATCTGTTCGCGAGCAGTCAACGAGCGGCCTGGATCCGGGCTTGCCACATTGAGCACAGCATAAAGTAGCTTCACCCACTTCTGCCATGGATTCTTCCGACAATTCTACACAATACAAATCATTATTAATCAGCGCGACATCGATAAAAAAAAACCTAAAAATAAAAAAAGTATAGGGTTAGAAAGATTGAATCTTTAGAGTTGGGGGAAGCTGACCTTTGAATATGATTGTGGGTGTTTCTAGCAAGGGAGAGGAAAATAGCAAATGGGGTTTTTCAGTTTAGGGTTCTGCCGAAAAAGGACTGACACCACGGTACAAAGAACAGAGCAAGAGAATCCAGAAAGCAAGTTATATCATAGATACAAAAATTTTCCTACAGAAAGGGTTGGCTATTGTCAAGCTACACTAATAGTTAATTTGCTTATAGTCGCAAGCGTTTCCTACAAAAGGGCTGGCTTCACAACCTATAAAGAACGAATTGCCAAGCTACACAACTCAGAAAACTTTTGTACTATAACCAACCTTAGCTGTTATAACTCAGAAAAGTTTGATATTCCTTTGCTGCTTCTCAGACTTTTTCCCAGTGAGGATGAGTGCTGGTATAATTCTAACTTGCCCAATCTTTTGGCCATATTTCTTTCGGGATGCACATGTTTTGCTGGAAGATAATTAATTGTGCTTCACTGTATTCTTCTTCCATGGAATAAACGGACACGGGAAATTTCTACCAGAATGACGCTTCTGCTTGTGCCTGGACTTTTTCATTAATAATCTGCACTGGCCTATGAAACATGAATACCTTTGCTTTGTAGGAATAGTTGAAATGTTTTATCCAATATCTTCTAGGCTTGAACCAAAGTAAAAAACTTTAAGATCTAGTTCAATGTTGTCAAAATCTTTGAAGACGTTGCACTTGAATTCCATGAAAATATAGTACTGATGGCACAACTACCAGAAAAATCATAATAGTTCTTGTGGAAAATCTTTGGCTTGAGCTATGAATATATGGCAGAACGGATATTCTAGATTGACCCCATATGTCTTGAGAATGGATCCTCCATGTTGCCGGAAAACTTGGAGCTCATAATAGTTCTTCTTTCCATAATAATTGACAGATCAAAGGGATCCATGAGGTTGAACAACTTCGGTGGATGATCTGTTGGCTCCAATGAACTTGTTTATGGTATATTTGAAAGCATGAAGATGTGGCTGACTAGCTTTTTCTTTGACTTCAGTTTTGCTGGGGAAAATCTCTTTGAGAATTCTTCTGGCCGAGACAGAAAATTTACGAGAATATTATCTTTTCCTTTCAGGTGCCTGACTTGAAACTTGTATGGAGAGAACCATTGGGCCCATCCGAGAATTGAGGATTCAGTATTTTTGCATTTATTTGGATCATCTTTGGGAAGGGCTTCATATCCATTTCTATCAGAAAATCTATGTGAATCAGGAAAAATTTGAATTTCTTGATTACATTCTTTACTGCAAGGATTTCCTTGAAGGTGGAGTGGTAATGCTTCTCGGCCTCTTTGAATTTTTCGCTGGCATATCCGCATATTTTTCTCTGACAATCTTTTTCTTCAAATAGAACGACACTCCATTATTCATTGCTGGCATCAGTTTGCAATATCTTCTTACCGTCTTAAGGGATATAGAGCTAGGGACTTGACATTTTTAGCAATCTCCTTTATTTCCCTGACTGCTTCATCTTTCTTCTTTCCCCATGATCGAGCACTTTTCTTGAGCATCTCTGTGAGTGGAGAAATATATATAGAGATATTTGGGATGAAATCTCTCACATAATTTACTATACCCAAGAATTGTTGGATATATTTTGTTGTGAGGCTGGTATCTGAAAATTTGAGTAGTTCTTGACATATATGTGGTCCTGGACTAAATGCACCTTGGACAAAATGCACTCCAAGAAAATCAATCTCTTGGAGTGCATTCTTGACATATATGTGGTCCTGGACTCTTCGTTTTTCCATAACGGACTTTTCCCTTTCTTTATGAAATCCTTGTGGGAATCAGCACATGAATGCTCAATGAAATTTTGCTCAATCTCTTTGATTTGTTCGTCGTTGGTGATTTGGAATAGCCTTGGAATCTTAGAATAAGGCTTGAACTGCTTTTTAAAAGCAATCCCGTTAGCCTTGATCTGGAGTTGATCTCTAAGTTGTTAGTAAATGTTTAATCCAACAATAAGATCTTTTCCTGGTACATCAGACCCTATCAGCTTGGTTATGTACTTCAATCCAGGAAAGAACTCAATTGTGATCGGATTCTTTGTGATAACGGTGGTAGTCAAGATTCCATTTGATGCAGTGTTAAAATCCTTAAAGTGCGGCACCTATTGATCTTCTAGGAGAACAACAGGATTTATGAGTGAGGAAGCAGCTCCAATGTCGATGAAAGTAATAACTCCAGTTGGTTTATCCCATTTGAATGAATAGACTTTGAGTTCTACTTGAGGAACGACTACGAGAGCGTTCATCTCCTCTCGGGCTTCGATCACTAGTTCTGAAATTTGGTAGTGATCATTGCCTTGATCTTCATAGATATCAAGAGAGAATAAAGTTTCTTCACTAGGTTCATCATCCACAGAGAATATGGATTCAAGGTCCTCCTCTTTTCCGAGATGTATGCCAGTGTATTCTTCAATCTCTTCAAGGATTTTGAAAGATCTTCTTAATTGGGGATAGTTTTCCGTGAAATGTCCAATCTTGTGGCAAATGAAGTATCTGTTTTTCTTGTGAAAATTTCCTGGCCTTCTACGTCTGAAATATTTTGTGTGTCTATTGGACCTTGTGTCACGACCCGGATTTTCCACCATCGGGAGTCGTGATGGCGCCTATTGTTGGAGCTAGGCAAGCCAAAGATTTAAACCTTTTTGGATAACAACACAGCAATAATGACAATAATAAACCTTTAAATAAAAATGGAAGTCTTTTATAACATAAATAACTGAAAACCCAGAATGCGGAAGCTTAACATTTCACTACCCAAGACTGGAGTCGCTATCTCACGAACTACTAATGAATGCTACAAACAAGTCTGAATAGAAAAATACACAGTGTCTGTCTCGGTACAATGAAAACAAACAGAAGATATAGAAAGGGACTCCGGCCTGCAAACGCTAGCTAGGCTACCTCGTAGTCCCTGGACTGAAGTCAGCTCCCACTCGATGTGCTACTGCTGTGGTCCAAAAGCTGCTCCGGTACCGTGATATGTGCAAAAAGCACAGAAGTGTAGCATCAGCACAACCGACCCCATGTGCTGGTAAGTGCCAGCCTAACC